>JBAIZZ010000305.1:2164998-2350694 GCA_037355905.1 Heliconius aoede
GACGCCACATTTACTACACGAAATTGTGGAATAGCCTTTACATTTGGAAAATTTTGAAAAATGTTTGCCATACATTACAAGTGAAATTACTGCATAGAGATGTAAATTTCCATCACGTAGTTTTGAGCAATTTATTCACAGTGTTTTGATATAAATTGTACATAAAACAACAAAAACATGAAAACAAACCTTATTTCCACTCATTTTCACTTTTACTGTATTTTATATATCCGTTTATTTCCATAAAACAAACTAAAATCTCGCTCGCGCCAGTCACAACAAACAGCGGAATGACAAGTTCTAGGCCTGGTAATTGACAGTGACGTTTGCTATTTTTTAACAACTGCGTTTTGTTGTACGCAATAGTCGCTTAAAATGTTGCCAGCAATAACAAATTTACACTACAAGGGGTTTGAGTACCTTTTTTGTTGACTAAATACTATGATTGAAATTTCCCTCACCATGCAAAGAAGGGTTAAAGGCTGGCAACGCATCTGTGGCTCCTCTGGTGTTGCATGGGGTCGTGGGCGGCGGTGATCACATACCATCAGGTGACCCGAACGCTCGTTTGCCTTGTCCTCTCCCATAAAATAATAATAATAATAATTATTATTATAGATAATAGGAAAGACACCCATAATAGCGTCGTCGTCGAGATTTAAATCAATCAACGTATTTATTTACGTAAATATAACACATAATATACATTATATATAAAAACTAAAATATATGTTGTATAATAATAAACTAGCCGACCTGGGCGGCTTCGCCCGCTTGAACTATACGAATATTTATTAAATATATATAGCGGTTTTGTGAGATACGCTATTTAATATTATTTAATATCTATTTTACATTTATGGAGCAAAATATAAAGTTCTAAATTATGTGGAAAAATTGTTCAAATTTATTTAACATATAAGGAAAACACAAAGAGAAAATTATTACACTTATAAGCAGGAAAGAAAGAATTTTACAAAATACCAAAAGAAATAGTAAAGCGAAACTGACACCTTATTACAAGAATATAAAGTTTGAAAATTTAATCTAAACAAAGAGAGCACTAGATAAGCAAGTAAATGTCGCAAGCGATAGATACCGAATCTTATAACGGAGCCCTTCCACTAAACCGGCTACGTCACGCATTGCAAGGAAACTCGGAACCGGTTTACGAATGCGCTGCTTACGGATGATTTCCTACATTTTGCAATTATGCAATTGCTACAATTGCATAATACGTTTAAATAAAACTTACCCCTATCATAGTGAGAAGAAACCCAGTAACTTGAATGTACACCAACTATCAACTGCAATAATTATATATCACTACACCGTGACCTAACATTCACTGCCACGAATACGACGCATATTCTCGTTCCTACTAACCCCCACCAAGTTACTCATTTGACACGTTCTCAATCCTACCGTTACTCATATGACTCAAATAAAAAAAAACTAGTCCTACATATTTTTATTAACTTTTATTTTGTATACTTTATATTTAATTTTTTTGCAAATATTTTTCTCATTACAAGACAAGAACTTGGAATCTAGACTAAGATCTGAGTTGTTAGATACACATATCGTGTGTTCTACTTTCAAATATCGCCTTAAATAAAATCCAAAGTATAGTTTAATACATCTTACTTTTAGGATTTAATTACATGCATAAAGTCAGTATATCTTCAAACAATTGTAATGTATTTTTTTAACACTTTTACAGAGAATATTGCAATTTAAATGCAAGTTTTAAAGATGACGCAATACTAAATATTTGAGGTTATAAAATCACGAATTAATATAATAAGCAAATACTAGTAACCTGAATAGAAAAGAGTAATCTTTTAATATTAATAATATCACAGATCAATTTTTATATAATTTTTAACACTTTTACAGCGAATATTGCAATTTAAATTCAAATTTTAAAGATCTAGTAGCCAAAAAATTAAAATACTAATACTAAGAATTTCGTCAACTGATATGCAAATATATAAGGAGCTGCTGGATTTTTACAAAGCCACTGAGCATAAAGAGCGTTACGAAAGAGGCTACGACAATACAAACATATTAATTAATTTACTTTTAATAATATTTCTCTAATTTCTACAATTGCATAATACGTTTAAGTAAAACTTACCCCTATCGTAGTGAGAAAAAACTAACAAACTAAAACAGTAACTTGAATGTACACAAACTCATCCGACTGCATCAACTTCAATAATGATATATCGATCGATCCATTGCCACGAACGTTCTCGATCCTACTTACTACCCACACGTTATTCATATGACTCAAACATAAAAATTTTGAAATTAATAATTAAAAATGAATAAAATGAATAAAAATAAAAATGAATAAAAATAAAATAAAAAATGAATATAAATAAAATGCTCAAAGGCTGATTTGAACTCGGGTCGCGACTATTACATCCGCACGGATGGCCGCTTATTATTAAAGATATAGGTACAAGGTTGGACTTATTACTTAACATTGGACTTAACACTGTTATTATGATTTTGTTTTTTTTTTATTTATGTGGACTGTGTTATTTCTAATTTTGAATAATAGACATATCTCGAGTGAGCAATTCATTTACCTGCTGTTGACTCAATGAACCAGATAATTCATTTAGGTACTTATTAAACTTAGTCAACCAGCCTTTATAACTAGCTCGTTTTCTAATAAATTCTTTCTCCTCGCTCTCCGACATTTTTAGATACTCGGAAGTGAATTAGCCTGAAATTGAAATTGTATGCAATGATATAACTGACCTAAGATTTTTTTTTGGTATATTATTATTTTACAAGCATGTAAATAAATTTGTTTAATTTTAATACATAAAAATATCTATTTATTTAAAATATATCTTAATATTTTGTAAGCTTTTTATAGTAATTTAACAATTAAAATAAAGTAAACAATTCAAAATTATACAAATTATATTAATACATCTTACTTTTAGGATTTAATTACATGCATAAAGTCAGTATATTTTCAAACAATTGTTATGTATTTTTTTAATACTTTTACAGCAAATATTGCAATTTAAATGCAAGTTTTAAAGATGATGCAATACTAAATATTTGAGGTTATAAAATCATAAATTAATGTAATAAGCAAATACTAGTAACCTGAATAGAAAAGAGTAATCTGTTAATATTAATAATATCACAGATCAATTTTTATATAATTTTTAACACTTTTACAGCGAATATTGCAATTTAAATTCAAGGTTTAAAGATGATGCAATACTAAATATTTATATTATAATCACAAAATAAACGATGAGATGAGACATTAACCTTTACTGTTTTATAAGAATAATCTAGTACATACCACTAAAAACGATCATTGGCACAAACATATTTTGGGAATAACTTGGATAAACGATGAGATGAGTGACTTAACTAGTGACAGCTTTATATCTGCTTTACGTAGGCTTATATCACGGAGAGGAAAGCCAATGGCACTGCACTTGCGGGCGCTTATTTTTTTTCATATTATAATGATGTGAACAATACGAATTGTTTTTGAAATTATTATATGGTACAATAATAATGTTAAGATTGCTTATTTTAAGTTTTGATAGAGTACAGCTATTTCTATATCTTGTGGAATCTATCGTGGATAATTGATTGAGTGAACACCTAAGTAATCGGATATAGCAATATGTTAATCTCACTATCTTGCATCAATAGTAGTTTAAGTATATAAAATTATCTTCTTTAAACATATATATTATCAGAATGTTCGTGGCCTTAGAACAATAACTCACGAACTTTTTAGATGCATTTTAATGATACTTATGATATTGCAATACTAACAGAAACCTGGTTAAATGATTCTATTCTTGATGGTGAATTATTTGATAAGAGGTGTTATGTTTATAGAAGGGACCGGAGCACTTATAAACTTAAGTTATAAAATGGATGGCGGAGGAGTCTTAGTATCAGTATTAAAAACTATTGAATCTAGCAGAATTGTACATGACATTTGGCTTGTTATCGAGGTGCCAAACTTGAAATCGTTTCGGCAATTTGTTTTATGCGCAATATATCTGCCACCACCCGTAAATGTAAGCCGTAAATCTTTTGAAATATTTTATAAATAACTGTAACCGAGTCTCAGATCACCATGATATGTATAGTAGTGGTGTTGAGTGGTATCTAGTAAAAAACAAAATATTCCCCTAGAGAAAAATTCCCCCCTTTCACAAACATTGCTAGTATTGTATTAGAAAGCATTTTACGGCAACATAATTTGGTTCCTATTAATAAACAAAAAAATTTAGATCTTGTTTTTGGAGATCTGCCTTGTTTGTTCAATCATTAGATCACAATCATCTTTATGCAATATCGACTCTTTGCGTCCACCGTTGGAAATTTCCGTTTTGATTTTTAAGGACACGTTCTCGTTTTGTGCCGCGCCAAGTTTAGGTTTTTACCGCTACTTACACACGGTGTAATGTCGGTTGGATTTGTAAAATAAAATTGAAAGTGGATTTAAATGTAATTTTAATTAGTTTATTAAAATTATTAATAATTAAAATATGTTTAATTATTAATCATTTGCCAAATAAATTGCATTGTGAAATTGGATTATATTACCAAACATAAAAAATGTTTAACAATATTTTACTTTTAAATGGAAAATCCAATTTTCATTATCCCCGTAGAAATTTTGGGAGGTACCTCCCTTATTCGCTACTAATATCTAACTTTAATTATTTCATATTATTCGGGGACGAAGAAAAACTGGCTCACGTCAGAACTATCGGTACTATATTTCGCATGTAATGTTACTCAGTTGAAAATGTAATAGCCTCCTTAAAGTAAAAAAGATTTAAGTTTCAAGTGTCACGGTTTAGAGAACCTTATCGTTTTGCCTACTAGGCGGGAAAATGAAAATAAGTTAAAAAAATGAAGAATGAAAATATGGCGCTTACAGCTAGACTAGACCGCTGTAGCAGTACAGCCGTAACAGTACATATGTTCCTTTATAAATATTATATTTACATCTTGTAGGCCTGCCTATCGGTTTCATGGGGCTCCGTCGACCATGCTTTGATTTTTGTTCTTTTGTAAATTAACTTATTGAATTCCAATGTACCGTTGTATTTTACTAAGTAGTCGAGTTAGTAAGATACATTTTTTAATATCCTCCTTGTGAAAACAAAGTAACGGTATTAGTTAGACACAACGTGTAGGGAACTATTCTAGTCTATATTATAAGGAAGTGAGATTTGTATTTTTATATGAATAGTATGTGTTTTTGTTGTGTAATTTTTGTTTGTATTGATTTCACACTAAATCTAACAGACCAATTTCAAAAATTCTTTCACTATTAGAAAGCATCCATCTTGACTGACCAATAAAGGCTATATTATATTTTCAAAAAAATAAGGATCCCTAATAAAAATCCAATAATGTAACCCAAGGTGTGAAAAAATTAGTCGTAACAAATCTGATATCGCGTGCGCTGCTGAAACTATTGATCATAGAATAAAATATTGTTTTGCAGTATTATAGAACGCATCAATATCTATTAAAAAAGTCCGCGAGACCGTATATCCAACTGCTGTAGTTATACCAATATTTAACTACTTCTTTATATTTTATAAGCTGACAAAAATGCCTACAATATTATCTGTATTAATCCTTATCACATTAAATTATATTTTATTAAAGGTAAAACATTTAATGTAATACATTTTAAATTATTAAAAATGGACATTCCATTCAATATATATCGAATTTAAAATTATCAATCTAAAGAATGTCACGTAATGAAAAAAATGCGGAATGCGTGGCCTCGCGTAACGGGCGACTCTGCGGAGGTGGAGGGAGGGAGGCCGATTTGGAAAATTCTTTCACTATTACAAAAAAGAAACTTATATCGCGTACGGTGTGGAAATTATTGATAATATAGCAATGTGATGTATTACAATTTTATAGAAGATATCAATATCAACAAACAAAAAAGTTCACTATACTATATGTGTAACTATAACATTTATCCCACAATAACTAATTTTCAAAAGGAAAATGTGCAAACTAACTAGAACGGAGCCGCCAGCGTAGTACAGGGGGAGATCTGAAGACTATATGTATTAATGTGAAAGAATAAAAAGAGTGTGCAATTCCTTAATAGATATACTGTTTTATATTCTGTCATACTGAACAGCTGTAAGCGTCCCGAGCATACAAAGGTATGCCGTATCATATCTATTTTTTCGCTCTTTAGTGTTTTTGAGGTGTAAAACATAGACAAGCAGTGGTTCTTTTTATATTTCTAACAATTTTCTACAATGTTCTTTTCTTGCATGCGTTGCATAACTATTGGGAGCTATTACGCAAAAAAATACATTCTCAATTATACAAATATATTATTTTGCTATTTTTTTTTCAGCTTCACGCTGTATCCCGCACACTGTTACCGCACATTATATTGTTATTATTTTAATTTTTATCTTAACATAAATAAATGTATTTTGATCAAATTTATTTGCTTAAAAAAAGAATGCCCAAAAATACTATCTCTAGGATATAAATAAAAAGTTATAAAAGGGCAGTTATTTAACCATTACACGATTCATACATATCGACATAAGTTACAATTAAAAGTAAATAAAAACAATTAAACCGATTTTCGCGCTCGCCCCATAAATCGGCTAACCTGTTTCTAGATCAGCGTCGACAAATAGACAAAACGTTTAAAAACCATTGTTTCTGGTTCTATTACTTTGTTAAATGCCACCAATAACAATTTTTATAATGTAAGTATTCGAATTTAGTTTATTTATATGGAAGCACCCGGTGCCGTCGACTGAACCGTTAGGTGTAATCTTTACGCTTACCCTCTTGTCGACGTCACATTACTCGTATAAAACTAGCGCTCGATGCGCCTTATACGTATATACGTTCTACTCTTCTTTATTATTACTTCTCAAATTAAAATGTATCATATTCTGTCTTAAATACTTCGTTGACTTTTGTGTAAACTGTGTAGTGTTATACTATTTGTGATCCTTGTGAAACCCGTGAGTAGACTTTTTATTATATAGATAGAATGTATATAACGTAATTAAGATTTATCTAAAAAAAAATATATAGGGGGCCTATAAATCATTTTATTTAGTAGAAAATTAATGAATCATCTTTTGAGCAAGTAAATGCTCGTAGGTATCTGTTCAATACATGTTATATTAGTTTTGTGTAGTACACGTGATTTTCGCCCGCATGGTCATATTGTAATAACTGAGTTGTATAGGTATATTGTACATTAATTATCTGCACGCTGTATCCCGCACGCAGCAGGGTAGGCCTAGTAGAACCACTTCGTTTCGTACCGCACATTCCGCCTAGATCCGCACAATACAGTCTTCCAATCGGAGATGTACGCACTCTTCGGAGCGATTGAGCTGGTGTGGAAGTCGAAACAGAGCGCAATCAACATCCTCTGCGACTCACGATCATCGTTGGATCTTTTAAGATCTCCTTCGACAACACACCCGCTCGGCCTGCAAATGAAGAGTCGTATACGTCTAATCCGGGACGAGGGTAGAACAGTGCGGTTTTTTTAGCTCAGGGCCCACGTAGGTACCCCGGGCAATGAAAGGAAGGACGAACTGGCAAAGAAAGCGGCAACAAACAAAAAGACGGCACCAGACTACAACAAAGGGCCAATCTCGTACGTCCGAAGGCGGATACGCGAGGAGTCCGTAAAGGAATGGCAACTACGATATGAGACCTCGCACACCGGCTCAGTCACCAAGCTGTTCTTACCAGATGTTAAAAAGGCACATACTCTGGTGAGAAAAATCAAAATAGTAATAGTAAAAGTAAAATAGTAATCCTGGAATGCCCTAGATACGGCCCTAATCGAGCAACGCTGGAGGTTACCATCAACAAAAACCTCGACCGGCAATCGCTCCACACCATCTTAGAATCAGAGGCCACCTTTCCTCATGTCTTCGCAAGAAAAGTCGTCCAAATGGCCGCAAAAAGAAACAGCTGGCCCGTCGCGACCCGCCCGCATCTGTATCAACACAAATGTCTACACAAGCAACCGCACCAGCACCCACACCAGTATCGGCACCAGTTTCACCAAAGACATCCTCCACCAAGAACGAAAAAACATGTAGCAAAACATTAAAAATTAAATTAATGTAGATACGATAAATCTATACCATAAATAAATAAATAAAAAATAAATAAATTAAAAAAAAATAATAATAATAAAATAATATATATATAGCAGTCAGTGAGGAAACTCACCTTAATATATAAGAATATACCTAAGAATATACCTAATACATTAAGCTAATCCCGAACTGTTGATATGCCATATAAACAAAGAAAAATATTGTAAAAAAAAGGCACGGGCAATTACGAGCCCATGGATGCAGTTTATTTTAATAAAAAAAAATATTTGATTTCTATAATTTTCTATAAATATTAGAAGCCATTGTGGCGCAGTGGCACAAGCTAGTGACTGTAAACGTGACGGTTTGGAGTTCAATTGCCACTCTGAGGAATGAATTATCCTCATAACTTCGCACTGGCAAGATAAAAGCGATAAAGTTCTGTAAGTTACTCCTGCTATAAGCAGAATGCAACGTAAAACTAAAAAAAACTTTACTTATAGTGATATTTACTTTAGTTAAAGTTTACTAATAGTGTTTATTTTATTGTAAATGATTAAAATGTGTAATTATCTATAAATAAGTAAAATATACAAACTAACATCCAATCAAACAACATCATATACGTCGTTTTGGTGTTGAAGGCGAACGCTAATCCTCTTAAATCCCTCGCCAGGCCTATCAGTGTCGTTTTTGCTTTTTCTGAAGCAAACATTTGTGTTTCACCCGGTGATAATAGACCTATTATACTTTCGAATGCCGCTGGAATTAGAAAAAAATATTTAAAATTTATTGTGAAAGATAAATTTGATTTTAGTATCGCCAATGAGCAGATGTACTAAAATATTTATCTGCTTTTATAAATTGCGTAAACAGCCACTGAAACCATCAATTTCAGGAGTCTTTTTTTCGCTAAATATATAGTTTCGGATAAATTACAAATTTTTCGTCGTTTGGCCAATATTTGCCACCGCAATACCAACTCTAGTCTCGTCAAACATTAGTTGGTCTGGACCAAAATAAATTACTATTGCAATGTTAATAAGCTTTATTGTCATAAAAATATAGTATATATTTTTACGACTGCTTACGGTCATAAAACTTTACTCTCGTTCTCGTTAACACTGTTAAACGTTATCGGAGTAAAATTTCTTACATCCGTCACACGCTAGTCGACGCTAAAGGCTAACTAATTGTAATGAGGTTGAACTTCAAAAACTTGAAAATCATTTTATGTGATAAGTCTGTGTGTAATAACATTTTGCATTTCTGATTATATTAACTCTTGCCAAGAGAAGAGAGAATTCGGCGGAAAGTGGGGAAATGGAGTGTCTTAACACTAGGTTCCCTCTGCCTCTACCCTGCTGTGGACGGGATAAAGCGTGAAACGGATTTTTCTTTTTAATTTTAACTCTTGCAATTTTTTTAAACCAAGTTTGTATGCAACCTGCAATATAGTCGATCGAACATTAAATACTTATAAATTTTTACCTTTTCGTGTTTTTTACTTAGTTTTACAAGTTCCCACTTCGTGCCTAATTCCATGATTGATCGATTACGCGGCGAATTTCATACGACATGATGAAGCAATATCGATACATAAACGCACGTATCTTTTAATTGCTTTAAATTAGAAGCTTGATTTTTTCTGTGCTTAGCTCACCTGTCAATGGCATCATGAACGCCTGGAACCTGTCCTCGTCCTCACCAAGTTCCACCATGAGGAGTCGTCCCAGGGCGGTGTATAACATACTGCGACTCCTCATTTCTGCTGAACCAGCTCCAACGCCAAGAAAAGGAAAATGGTCAGCCTGAAAATTAAGTTTTTTCTCGTATATAGTAGTGTAAGCAGAGGGATCTCGTGGTTCTCCGTTGCTCATCACACACCGCCGAATTCTCAAGGTATGCGTGGCAACTTAGCACCGCGCTTTGTCATATTACACATATATTTAATATTTTCATATGTTCGCTCTGGTAACCACCAGAGCGAACATATGAAAATATTAAATAATATATTTTATTTCCTCGGGTGGGAACCAAAATAGCAGCTGTTAGTGTCGTGGTCGTCCCGACGACGACGGCGGTAGTTTATACTGTTTGAAGCCAGACTTAATACAGTAAACATCCACATTGGGAATTGGTTAGTCCAGTTAATTGGGATTCCACTTAATTAATAAGTAAAATTTATAAATAGGGTTGTATGAGTTCATTATAACTAACCGTGTGATGTGTCAACATGAACTGCACTTCCTCCAGTTTCACTAACTTCCTCACATAGGAGTACCCCCCGCTGAGGTCGCTCAGCAGTCCGAGGGTCCGCGTTATAATCTGTTTTGAACTGCCCCAGTATTTGAGATTTGTTATGCTGGGGATATAAAGAAAACTCGCACTCATTATTCAAACATCTGTCCTTCTTAAAGCTGCTTCCCTCTTATAGCAGTGCAGCATCCAGCACATCACCCGCTCGGGCGAATGAGTTGCAGCACAAGGAGGATGGTGTTTTTAACACACTGAGTTTAACATTACGTTCTCGATGCCTATGGCTGCTATATGCGAAATACAACGTCATGGTGCAACAAAATTTAAAAAAAACTCACATTTTCCTCATAATAACGCTCAATAATTGGTTCTCGTCATTAACACCCAACACTTCACTAAGACGTCTATACACTTTACTATTCTTCTGCACTTGTTCTCCAACGTATATTCTTCTGAAGGCTTCGAAGAACGACATCATTGCCAGTTCTAATTTTTCACAGCCGCCCTGTAACAATTTGCAATATTTGTTGCAGAATATCATATCTGTTATATATTACATTTAAAGTGCTACTATAGTCTCGTCGATTCCGTTTGAACAGTGTCTACCACTGTTAATAGAGATGTGACATTACCGACTTTTTATATAATTTCACGATTCAAAAGTACTTTTATTGGTGTAATTGAGATAGTAATACAAAAAGGCAAAATGGTTAATAGATATCCAATACCGCTTTCTATTCAAATTAAGCTGCATTTCTTTTCCAGAAACGTTCAAAAAATTCCAATATAAAGAACAATTGCAAGAAATATCCACCAAAAAAAAATTTTTACACCCAATGTAAATTACATCCAAATCATGGATAGCATCACAAATTCATATAATAATTTTCCAACTCACCGTAGCCAATCTAGAATCGGTAAGATCCAAAAGGCGGAGAACTCTACACACCAACTCTCCGTCCATAGCGTCATTATCTTCACTTGTATTGACTGAGGCGCGACCACCTATTGCCGCACCGATTATGTATACGAGCCAAGTTAGCTGTCCTGGAATGAAAGAGAGCATATTTTTTATTAAAGCAAGATTTTAAGTTGCTTCATTCATCATCATCATCATTATCAGAGGGTCGAATGTCAACATCCAATAGCATAAATAAAACCACAAATCCCGATTTTTTTTTCTATTTGGGCTGCCGTCAGTGACTTTGCTTAGCCTTCCATAATAAGCAATCTATGACCTGGATTAAAATAATATTGGTTAAAATATGATTTTAACCCAAATTTCCCAATCAAATTTAAAACAATTATTCACTGCAAAATTTTTAAAAAATATAAGATATTCTAGTGCTTCAATCATCAGCACAGGGTTAAATCCCAACAAACCCAAACAATCCATAATGTCCTATTTTTTTACCAAGAAAATTTCACTCACCCTGAACAACCAACAAACTAGGTCCAGTCTCCACACCATAAGCGGCCGCTGCTCTATCAAAATGGGCCACTAGAAGTTGGCAGGTCTTGGCGTATTCACATCTACCTATCACTGAAACCTGCTCCAGTTGTTGGGCGACGGTGCCCGCATCGTCCAGCGGGTCTTCTAGGCCGTCCCTGTTAAAAAAGGGAACATTTTATAGACATGACATTACAGTTTTCATTTTATATTATTGGCTTTAGATTTGTATTTGTATTGAGATAAATGACATTTGAACGCATATATATCTTATAATGAATATTACCTAATGAATATTACATACAGGTATGCCTCAAAAAAGTTTTGAACAATCATCCAGAATTTTTTTACATATTTAATACTATATATATATATACTTTAATAAAAATCTTAAGAACTCAAAACCAAAATAGCCATCTGAAAATAAGTATATAAAAACAGATTTAAGTAACTGTGACTCCTAGAGCGAAGGCATCCAGAAAATCATGTCCGGCTACCTTGATCAAGAATCCATTTAAGACCCAAAAATCTATGACTCACCTGATAATAAGTGCAACGGAATCCAATCTGGAGGTTATATAAGCAGCAGTAACTCCTGGAGCGAAGGCGTCCAGGAGATGGGGTTCAGATGCCTTCACGTAAGGTACCGAAGCCACCATACGTTGCCATAGAGAAAGCAAGTAGTGGACTGAGTTGGGCGCGAATTGCCACATCTGTAATTTAAAGATAAAAAAAAAAAAGATTTAAAATTAAGTTATTATTTTAGATAAACACGCTAATGAGAAACCACAGAAAATAGCTTAAAATTTTTATACTTGCAGAATCTGAACCCACAATTCAAAACTCTTAAAATCTATTATTTCTCCCTCTATCTCTCTTACCACTCACTTTTCCATCATAAATCCTTTTAGCCATTATTTAATCAATCATTCGTTAAGCAAACTGACGACGTTCTTCTTCATTCTCTGTGACATTCTCGCTAGTTCGATCGACTAAGCTGACTCCACATGTCCTTCGTAGAGATCGCATCTCCACGGCATTGATCTTTCTTTCAGTCTTCTTCTGTAATACCCACGTTTCGTTGCCGTATAACGTCGGTACCAACACTGCATTGTGAACGGCAAAACGCGCAGCTAAGCTGAGGTTTCGCCGTATCATCAATGCAGCTATGGCTCCCTTTTACCGGCAGCAACACGCCTTTTCATATCCATCTCATATATTCTATCTCTACTGAACATACTTCCCAAGTATACCACTTCATTCACTTGTTCTAATATCTTACCATTCACACTGACATTGCATTCCGTCCTCTCTTCATTTCTTTCAAATACTGGAACCTTTGTCTTGCTCAGATTCAGGCTTAGACCATTATTTTCACACCCTTCTTTCAGTAGAGTGGTGACCAATGCCTGCAATTCGCATTCGGATGATGCAATGAGCACTGCATTATCTATGTACAGCAGGCAATTCACTTTCAAGTCACCTACTTTCACTCCCATATCATTTTGTTTCACTCCATGGAGACAGCTATCTAAATACAAAATGAACAACGAAGCTGACATGGCGCAATCTTGTTTAATACTTGATTGGATGTCAAACAAGACAACATGCCAGCTCCTACTCGCACGCAGGCTGAGGGATCTCTATAAAGAGACTTTACAGCAAGGGTCCGGTAACATTGTACCGGGTTATATGTCCCATAATTTACAGTTTTGTCAAACACTTTTTCCAAGTCCACAAAAGCACAGAAAACTTTATGGTTAACAGCCAAAAATTTTTCCGTGGTCATGCAGAGGGAAAAGATCTGATCCATACACCCTCTTCCAGGTCTAAAGCCTCCTTGGGCCTGAAATGAAATTTTGAATGAAAACTATAAATATCTATAGGTTTATGCCGTATCCCACATTTATTAAGGTGTGCAGACAAACCCAAGCGTTAAGACTCTCTATTCTCCACTTCATTTAACACATAAATTGAAGACAACGTGTAAAAAAAATCTAATCCGCCATTTTGTTCCGGCGGTCATTTTTGCTTTTTTTTTTCATTATTTTATTTTTATCATCAGAACCGACTCAGAAGTCGTAATCCAAATTTCAGCTCAATAAGGACACTCGGATATAGAATAAATTTAACTTCTAAGATTTCACATACAGTAAAAAACTGTGATGTATATTATCAGAAGCTTTTACGATTCTATTCTGATACTGATCTTTGTATTCTGTACTATATGAAATAAAATGAAATTTTATACTTTTATCTTAACAATTTTGAATAGTATAGAAATATACGTAGCGAAAAACTAAAACGGATTTAGAAAGTTTATAGGCTAACCCAACAATACCTGTAAACTCTGAACAGTGAATTTGGCCACCAGCTCTATGAGACATGGATACTTGTCCACCATGACCAGTTCCCCGAGCTGATAGTTGGACTTCAATCGGGCGAGAAGGCGACAAAACTCGTGGTAGTTCGTCGGATCCGAGAGGCCCTGGAAGGTTGTGGATGAAAAATATATAGAAGTGGTGATAAATGTAAAAAAATCGCTCTTTTTTTGTTTTACGCTGTATCCCATACGTATGCAGGTAGGGGCCACGTAGAAACCTAGTGTTAGGACACTCCATTCTCCATTAAGATATTTCTGATCCTCGCGTGTTGTGTGGCATAAATTAACGCCACGCTTTGCCTCATCAGTTAACAAATTATAATCGATCGACAGTGTATAATTCGATATATTTAATAAAGTTACAAAGTTACAAAACGTGATTACACATATAGTTTCAAATGGCTTAAGTTAATGACTGTCTAGATTCAGATTTCTACTTGTAAAATAGGATTTCTTTTCGAGCCAAATTTTATAATCAGATCAACAGGCCAATGGTATTGTTTGATTGCGTTGACCTTACAGTTTATTTTTTCTGTTCACTGGATATTTTAAATTAGTTTTAGCTTAATACCTTCATGCAATCTTGACAAAAGTGGTCTCAACAGATGTGCAGACAGACGAACAGATGGACAATAAACTGAACTAATAATGGCTCCAATTTCTTTAAAAACATAAAATTACCTGAGTATCCTCCAAAATCCTCATCACACCAGCGGACAATCTGTTTAAGAACTTAGCCCTCTCATTGTTACTGAAAAGAGACCGCCTGACCGAGGCCAATTGGACTAAACAGGCTAAGGCCAAGCTGCCTGTTGTGCCTTGGACACTGTGATAAAGCTCAAAGAAGAGCTCTAGAGTACCAGATTCTAGAAATGTTGGCCGCCATGATGTTGGTATCTGGCGAGAAATTAATAATTAATTTGATTTGTAAACAGCTTTACGTATCCCGTATAGCAAAGCAAGCAGTGAGATATGTTACATGACTAATATAAAGCTTCATTTTCCACTCAAATTTAAGGCATTGCTTATAAATTTGCGGAAATCCGCGCCGCACTTTATCTTAACCAGAGCGAGAAAATGAAAATAACTCATTCCTAGATGGTCACACAATCGCATTGAAACTTTTTTTTATAAAACTATGTTTTCCCTGACATATCTAAAGGCTAATCAATACACTTTACACACGTTTACACTTACATTTCAGGGTATACTCACTGATATTCTCTCACACTAGATTCACAAGCATTCACCGTACTCTCACTGTATATTCAATCTACATTCACCTGCACTGTGCATAGATCGTCAGATGACTCATCACTAGTGGTCCCTATGAAGTCGAACGTCAAACAGTTGTGTGCCAGTCTCAATAAGGCTGCTAAGAGCGCGTGCTCAAGGGTCTCGCCATCGAGAGCCACTCGGGAGCCCTGAGAACCTCTCGCCGCTCCCAATAGGTTACATGCGAGACGAAATGTTTCTAAGAGTTGGACGTCTCTGTGAATAAAAGCGTTTTTAGATACGTAAAAGAGCTTAAAACACTTTCGTTTCCCACACAACCAACAAATTTTTGATACACTGCATATTGATTAACAAAATTTAACGCCATGAACCATCTTAGAAAGTTAAGAAATGAAAATAATTTACTCTCCAAGTGGATATCGAATCCACAATAATTGCGTTCATCTTCACATATTAAAAATTATATATATAAAAAAGAAAATCATAAATTATTTTGTACTTTTCAATATTTTAATTTCAATAAAAAAACAGAACCGCCCTAACCTGAAAGACGACGCAATCTTTCTATGCTTGGCTAGAGACCGGCTTGCGTCAGCTTCGGATACTTGATTCATTTCCACAACCAATTGAGAAAGAAGTTGTATTCCTATGGTACACATTTCTGCAGAACCCTGAAAACAAAAGAATAGTGGGTTCAAATCGATAGAAAAGTAGACGTTCGTAGAAATATAATTATTTGTTGTCAAATAAATAATAAAAACTGTATTTTTACACATTCACGCTATATCACGAATATAGCTAAGTTAGACACAGAACACCTTAAGTTAATTTCTCTGTACAATTCAAGTGTTGAGTGAAAGAAGTCTACGCCTCATAATAAATCATATACTCGAGTAGGAATTGAACTTAGAAACCATTCACAGGGTCTGTGAATAGTGACTACGACAACCTCAAAAATAAATTATAATCGCGCGCATAGAATTCGAAATGTAATACTACCTTGATAGAAACTAAAAAGGCAAGAGTGTTGGTTCGTTATTAAATGCATATAGTTCGCGTGCACTAATACAATACGTAGGGATCGAACCCAATTGGCCTGAATAGAATTTCTTTTCCTTCGGTAAATAATATTAACTTACTTGTAAAAAGCTTGTGACATCGTTGATGACGTTGTGAAGCACATATTCCTCTTTGACCATATCAAACCAACCGAGTTTCGTTATTCTAGCAAACAGAGTCACTAAAGCCTGGAAAATATAAAAAAAGATATATATTAAAAATATTAGTACAAGTGTTGTTAGTTAGAGAGACATTTGGAGGAGAGTATAAGTAATATGTATTGTAATAAAAAAACATTCAATAAAGTATTAGTATCCAAATTAATAATACTTTTTTTGGAATTGGTTAAAAAAATAAACAAACAAAAAAATTAACCCACTTGCACAACAAAGCTGGCTAACTTCGGTCTAGTAGCTAAATAGTTAAGGACATAGTTCCTTATGTCCAGACGTTGTTGGGTCGAAAGACTTGTTGTTGATCTGAAAATAAAAATATTTGGTCTCAACAACATTAAATATAAATATAATAGGGAGCTGCTGGATACTAGCTGAGGAAGGAAAGCAATTAAAACTTCAATCATTCGGTAAGTGGGAAACAAATTCAAGATCATCACATATATTACAATTACTTTGTACTGTTACCAGTCCAACAAAATAAAAGTAATTTATTAGCAAAAGTCTGCCACAACTGTTGGATACTGGATAGTTTTAAATGTATAAAGTTGCACCTGCTAAGCAATTTAGCCAATGTGGTAGCGGCCAATAGTTGGGAGTAACTAGAATCAGCCCTCTCAAGTAACGCCTGACATTTGCTCAGAGTGTCAGGTGACTCCTGGAATAAAAACGGAAATTTATGTAATACGCGTCAAACTGTTAGTATGCAGGATCCTTGAGGAGAGTAGGGAAGACCTAAGAAATGAATTTATTAAAGTCCTAATCAAATAGACATTTTACAAGTCATGCAAACTACTACTACTAGTAAATCATCATCCTATTCTAGCCGTGTGGTCCCGGCTTAGAATAGGATGACCCTGGTACTGTCGGTGTCGTAAGAGGCGACTAAAGTACGTGTGGAGGAGTCACGCCAGTAATGGCAACACGCATGGGCAGACTCGACCGGATTTTAATACCACCACCCCCGGTATTTAAAACCGGAGTGAAGTAGTGGCTCTTGCCACTGCGTTTGGCATTAGGTAATGCCGGGCTCCGCCGCCCAACATTCTCCCCCTTAAAGGCCGGCAACGCACCTGTAGCTCCTCTGGTGTTGCATGGGGTCGTGGGCGGCGGTGATCACTTACCATCAGGTGACCCGAACGCTCGTTTGCCTTGTCCTCTCCCATAAAAAAAAACAAAAATTAAAGTAAGAGTAAGAATTGTTTATGAAACACAAAAACGATACATTTAAAAAAATCTTACTTGAAATCTAACAACGGCGACCTCAGCTTGATCCCGCACTACGGGATCCTGAGACTCGTAGAGCTGCTTACAAAGTAGCTCTATTTGTATCACCTCCTGGAATCGAAATATGTGTACAAATTACTTATCTTCTATCAACTCAAACCCAGCTTGGGGGAAGCTGCTGCTGCAACTAATTGTTATATTATAGCTGAATTATATAAAATGTTTACATAATTTGTAGCCAATGTGATATTCAAATGTAAGCTATAAATGAAAATTAATTTTACGGCATGCTGCATATAGCAGGGTAGTCAGATGGAACCTTTTCGAGGCTTTGCGTATTGAGTGGTGGAGCTCAACGCTGGGCTTTTGCTCTGGTACAAGAACGAAAAATTTGTAATTATTACAAATAATAATTCATTCCCCAGTCAATGGTGATCCAACAACTACGCAACAATCACCTCATAAAAACTATAGGTTCATTTTTATCCAGTCAAAATATATTATTTTACTTATGCAGAAAATATAAAAAAAAATACAATTTAATTCACAAATTTAAAAACTGCACCAAAATGCATACTTCAGAAATTACTTAAGTCTGAATGAAATGGATTGTTATTTAAGTTTAGAATTAAAAGAATACACAATTTAATTTAAATGTTAGAGAAATTTGTGGGTAAAGCTACCAAGCAAACATATTTATATTTGCCATACACAACTCTAACTGATAATTTCTTTTCTCAAAATAAGTAAAAAAAATATTTTATAAGAACAGGCATCAATGTGCAAACTGTGTGTATTACATTGACTTGTATAAGTGTAGACTGGATCATTTTGACTCAGACTTAGAACTGGTGTTATCCTTGATAGTAGATTAGTTATTCAACCAGCCATCTAGGGTAGAGGACAACATCCAGAATAAGTGAAGCTGACAATCCATGCATCATTAAGTGGAACTAAGAGTTGTCAGAAGGATATAAAGCCTGTTGCAACAAAAAAACATATCTATTGATTCAATTTCAAAATAAAATTATTCAAGTAAGTAGCCTAAAACCACTTTTCACAAGTCAAACATTAAATTCCACAAATTTTATTTTCAGCTTCATGGTGTATCCCCCATTTAGCAGAGTAGACAAAGGGAACCTAGTGTTAAGACATTCCATTCCCCACTTTTCTGCAAAATTTTTCAAGGCAATGGCTGTTGAGTGGCGGAACTTGATGGTGGAACTTTGGTGCCAAAGTGAAGATATGAAAATATTAATAAATAATTAATTTATATCCTAAAGAGGGATCAAACCCACAACCATCGGGTTACAGTCACACCCTTCAGCACAACAGTTGATTTGTTGAGATTATGGATAAAACTACATTTATGTTTACAGACTATAACATGAAGAAAAATAATACACTTGTGACTAAAATATAGAAATAAAATACTAATTCATTCATATTTAATTTGCTATAGACTACTACTAGTAGAAAATTATATTTTTTGTAATATAAATTACAATTTCTAGTTGTTGTTGTTGTCTAGATGTTGTTTAAATAAATATAGTGAACATACATCTATAATAAAAAAAACATTACATTAATTCTTATGATAAATAAAAATTCTAATAATATAGTAGCAATAGAAACTGTTTTCTTTATCTAAAATTATTCATCAAATGAGAATAGTCGCAGTACAAGTCAAGGTTATCACAATTGTTAGTTAGTCAAAAAAGCATTATAAAAAAAGAACATAACACATGATAATTATAATGAATATAATAATAAAATATTTAATTCTGATCAAATTTTACATTTAACCTTAATATCAATTTTTGCACCAAATAACCTATGCTTTTACTGTAATGTGTGAGAGATCCTATAATATGAATAATTTACTAATAAATAAAATTAATAAATATTGAAGACTATTAATATAAATTTAGAGTTTAAGATAATATATTATAGTGGACATGTTTCTTCTAGAATAACCATGAAGTCAATTTACGAACTAATGTTACTGAGACTTAAACCTAAATTAAACGACTATATGCTCATGTACGAATTAATAAAATGTATTCAAATTAAAATTGACTATAACAAATATAACTGGCTAAAATATTTTGCTAATTTAAAAGTATCTGAATCACAAAATAAGTTTTACTGACATTTATTTTGTACAAACAGAATAAATTCTTTCATTTATAAATTAAAGAAACTAATTATAATAGAATTATCTATTCTGTTTACTTCCAACATTTCAAGGGTAGGGACTGTCAACATAAGATTATAACCAAAGTGCCGGCAAATAAATACAAATAAAACAATTAAAGATTTTTAAGCACTATTATTTCTTTAAATAATCACATTAGTATAAAATATATAATAAATGTTACTCTTAAAATCTTATAAATACGCATTGCTACGGCCTTAAAAACATAAATAGGTATAACATGGTATTTGAACAGGTATAATTAAAAAATCTTATCAATATTAATTGTTTATTAATTTAGTTTTTGTGTTATGAATTTTGGTAACATAATTATGTTAAAATTGCTTAATAATCGTAATATTTTGGTACTCACCTGTTCTTCAGCCATCTTTGTTATTTTCATGCATTTGAGTGACGTTCCATTACAGCACGACACATTTTATGTCAAGAAAAAGAAAAGAAAATGGAAACTTTAATAAAATTTTAATAAAATAAAAATAAGAACAACTTTATGAAATAAAATTTATAAACAAAGATAATAACAAAATTATATTCTTTTTTTAAACTTTCCATTGCTTTTATATTATAAATAATTGTGCTTTAAAAATAAAAAAAAGCATAAAAATATTAATTTTATAACTTTAAAATCATTTTTGTGTAATCGTAAGCAAAAAGTTAGCTAAATTTGTATTTAAATAAAAAAGTATAGACATCTTCATCTTTACCGTATTAAATTTTAGTTCTCCTAACAGTTCTTAAATATTTGTTACTTTTTATAACGTCAATGCAACGTAAAAATAAAAAGCAACGATCCAGGAAATGAAAATACATCAAGAAATATAGAAAGTATTTGAATTTCAATATTATTTATATTCAAATTATGATTTAAAAATAATTTACTGTTATTTTATTAACTGGCCGATTAAAAACATAACACTGCCACTAAGAAAAAGAAGAGAATGTAAGAAATAAAAAATTTTAAGTGTCAATTTAAAAAGCATGTAGTTTTCGGCTTACATTTACAATGTGGAATATAAAATTATTTAAATTTAAGCAAATTCATGCTTTTACGTTTCTACCACGTTTATTTTTAAAGGAATCCAAATATCTGAAAAATAATGGTGAGTATTCTTTTGTTTTTTATTTTTTTATATTTTTTCCCAGTATTCATGATCCACTCTCAACTCTGTGATCGATTTTAAGATGCCATAATCTATGAATGAAAACGGCATCAAAATCGATTTCGAATGCCGTTCAGCAAGCATGTCGCAAAAGTAAAACTTAAGGAACTTGTTACTGCCTTTACGTCTTAACACGAGGTTCTCTCTGTATATCGTAATATGTCTATCTCCGTATATAAATTTGAAACGTAGATAAGAAACAGTACACAATTTACTTTCAACACAATTTCTGTAAGTTACCTTTTTTTTGTTCCCCTCGCAGGTAATATAAAACATCTTAGCGCAGTGAGGAAGAGTAGACATTCTAATTTAAAAAATGAACCGCAACCATTAATTTTTAATAATACAATTGTAGAAAAAGGCGATGAAATAACGCAATCAGTTAAAGATGATTTACTCAATGGTAACATAATCGCTCCTAAATATTACCAAATACCACCCTGTACAAAATGTCAGTCTGTCATATCTAAGCTTTTTGGTATCAAAACACATAAAACATCTGACATTGAAAGCCAAGGATTTAGAGCGCAAGCTACCACAGCAACAATTGAAGAAGAAAAATTAACTCAAAAAATTGAAATAGTCGACGAAACTCCTCACGTAGAAGCTCATCCTGCTAAAATTGAAGGCTTTAATTGTAGCTCTAAAATATTAGGTCAAAACGTATCTAAATTCGATTCGTTTAGAGAGACAAACAGTTCAGCCAAGCCAGGATTTACCGTTGATGAATTAGCTAAACGTTGCCTGGATACTTCGGTTTGTGACATTGATAAAACTCTACTTAATGAATTAAATAATGTTGCGCAAATAAAATCTGCAATTAATACGGATATAGACTATGTACTCAGATTTGAAAACTTAGGAAATGGGTCCGTTTCGTCGGAACAGAAAAGCGAAGAATGTGAAAGCCAAATTAAAGTAGAAAAAATACAGCCATTACATTTAGACACGTTACCTTTGATTACTATTAATGATGTCACTAAAGATTTTAAGCCACCGGGATTCTTTAGGCATTTACCACAGCTCCTCAAAGCAAGTGTTGAGGAAACCGTAATGGAAGTACCATCACAATTAAGCCCTTATGACCAGCAGGCCATACCGTTTTATGAATACACCAATAAGGAACATGTCTTCGAAGATGATCCAGAATTAGAAACAGCAGCTATGACTGAGACAATACGAGAAAATGAGTTCGAAAATCCAATTCAAACTAAAGAAATGCTTCCGAAAGGTGCACTTGATCCAAGAAAGAGGACAATAGAGAATCCTGAAATAGAAGAACCATTAAGACCACAGCCTACAATACATCATATATATGAGCCGCTCCTAACATTTCGTGAGGAATCCGATAATTTAGCTAAAACTTTCAAAGCTGACCACATATCAAATATATTTGTTACACAGCAACTACTCACCAGTACAGATTACACAAGTATTTGGCGTTCTGATGGAATATCATTACGGGATGAGAATAATTCCGCTAACTCTGCGATCTCTGGTACCCTGCCGTACCCACCAAGAAGTAGTAGTACCATTAGTCAACAATTAGAAACACCATCTGATACCGCCATATCATCGCATCAGAATCCTGGAGAATATTTTGATTGGAAATTGCCAATACAATTTTCTCCACATTCTCTATTGAATCCATACAGTAGTACACCACATACGTTAATAGAACAATCTGTAACCCGAAACATGGTTTTTGCTAGTTTACCAGAATTAGAAGTATCTGACAAATCATCACAGATAAACAATTATATGACAGGTACCAATGTGTCTGTAAAGGCACAAGAATATACCAATAATGTAGCATATCCAACAGATATATCGAATACCGAAAATGTACCATTATCTATTATTTTAAAGCGAATTCAGGAGCAAAGCAAATTAGATTTTTGTCGAGACCTCTTCAGTAAAGCAAAGGCCGATGTTATTCAAGCTAATAAATCTAATTGTCCTCCACCTCCCGCAAACAACCCCCCGAAAGCAGGTCCTTGCAAACCTATACCCAAACCAAAAGATGATAATCCGTGTCCTCCCAAAAAATGCCCTGACAAGAAAGACCCATGTGCGAAATTTCTTCCATTCTTCCTTAATATATTATACAAAACGTATAACATCTCTGACGTAAAAATTCCGTTACAATGTACTACCACTGCGTTTCTCTACAAAACAAAAATACCTTCATCGTTACCCTTCTTAACGGAAGATGTTATAGAAAGTCTGAAAAAGTTGGGCAAAACTTTAAACATGTCGAATTTGTCGGATAATGCTTTATTTGCAAGAGATTTCGAGCCTTGGATCCCAATACCCTCGATACCATATCCTAAAATAGATAAAAAAAGACAGTTTCTGTGTCCAAAAAACGGATGTAAAGACCCGAAAACTCGTAAAAGCTGTACAGACAAACAACACCTCGATGAATCTAGAAAGAACATGTTATCTCATCTACTGCCATCATATACTCTGTGCCTTCCCATTTTTTCCACCTGTGCAAATTGATGTTCCCAAATTCAACATAAATGTCGGCATATTTATCAAAATTATTTAACTGTTTTCATGAAAATAAACCTCTGATATATATTTAATTTTTATTTTCTTAAATAACGTAACGCCAAGAAAGGAAAGTACAATTTTTTTATGTATTTACTATTAAGCATTACGCATTGGGCCGCGTTTGACTGTAACCACAATGCTTGCCAATACACGGTAAAACGCGGTAAAAAACGAAGCTGCTTTTTTTCTCTTACGTAATGACGAAATTTTGTCAACTTTCTCTGATATTCGTTTATCTGTAAACTGATAAACATACAAAATAAATTATCAGTATCCTTATAAGCAATATTACAAAAAGAAAAACAAAGCTCCCATTAAAAAACACATTTAATCTAAGCTTTAAAGGAATAAACGGCGGGATCGTAACCTCGCCTCACAACCTCGTTGTCCACCCACGACCGCAAGTTGGCGACGTCGACGTACACGCCCGCAGTGCCGTCCACGCCGCAACCGATCCCCCACGCTACAATACCACTTTGCATGTATCGGTCTTTTTCGAACTGGAAAATATATACACACACATTATATATATATATATATATGTTTTTAGTTTTATATAAAATCTTTTTATATTAAAACAGATTTTTTATGAATTCGAAATTTTGGAAACAGTGTTATCTATTTTGAAGTGACTTAAGACTGTCAAGATAGTAGATAGTAGATAGATTGGTAGTAGATAGTTTTAATTTTAATTCATTTCTTTTTTTTTCATCACGCTGTACCCCGCACACAGCAAGGTAGGCAGAGGGACCCTTGGTGTTAAGACCCTCTGTTCCCCACTTTCTGCCGGATTCTGGAGGCATTGCATGTTGAGTAGCAGAACTCAACGCCGCGCTTTGCCTCGACGCCAGAGCGAAGAAAATAGAAATATAAATGTTAATAAATATTTCACTTTATCGAGTGGGAATCGAACCCACAACCGTCGCGTTACAATCACACCCTTGCGCTACTGCGCCACGACGGCCTCTTTAATTTCGAATAAAATAAAACCAAGTGCATTATTAAAGTCCCCTCGAGGAATAACTCTTCACTGAATTAATTGAATAACTTACAATGTTTTGTTATTCAATTTCAATGATATACCTAGTAAATTACCTCAATAGGGCACACCAGGGGAGAACCTCCGTCTCCCTCACAAGTGTCCTTCCCGACCTCCCCTCCAGCGCACATGAATGAAGTGTGTAGCTCAAAAAAGTTGCCTAGACGAGTTTTCCGAAGACTGTCCTGGCAAGCCTTTCGGTCTACTACTGGAATTTCCACCTAAAAATTTAAAGTAAAGAATTAGTTGGTTTTAGGCCCACGTATTTTTTTAACTACGCGCTGTATACATTAAGGCATTGTGTGTCGAGTGCCGGAACTGAACGCCGTACTCTCACGCTGATTGGATTACTGGAACAAGATTAATATCTGAGGGAAACTTGATTCTGATAAGATATCATTTGATTCAGAAAGGTGTTAAGACACTATTTTCACTTTCATTCGCAAACGTAAATTTAAAAATATGAACATTCTCCAGACCTATAAACTAGAACCTAGAATTATCTGATACCTGGATCTTGAATTACCTAAAATTAATAATGAAATTTACCTTTTTCATAATTACTTGATATGTTCCTTCTTTCCCGAACTTATCTTTTCCCCATCCTGAAGATAAGCAAGCAGCGCCAGTGTTAGTTCGTATACCTTGAGGGGGAAGGCAGACCACGCCTACATTTGGTGCCAAGGATAGAGGATCTTGTAAGAACAATAATGCAATATCGTAGAAGAGATTACCTGAAACATATATAATATAACAGTACTAGGCATTCTCTGCCTATCCCGCTATAATGCGTAATAAAGCATAAACCTAATATAATGAATAGCCGTCGTGGCGTACCTTGTACCGCACAAGGGTGTGATTGTAACGCGACGGTTGTGGGTTCGACCCCCATTCGAGGAAGTGAAATATTAATTTACGTTTATATTTCCATTTCTTCGCTCTGGTGTCGAGGCCAAGGGCGGCGTTGATTTCTGCCACTCTACACGCAATGCCTCCAGAAATCGGCAGAAAATGGGGAACAGAGTGTCTTAACACTAGGTTCCCTCTGCCTATCCTGCTGTGTGCGGGACACAGCGTGAAGCTGATTTTTTTAGTAATATAATGAATTTGACCTGTACAGAAGAAACAATAATATGTATATATATCCAAGTTAATCGTAGGTCGTGAACTTCAATTCGAAATTAGTTATTACTATTAATTATTTACTATTATTAACGAAAAATATTTAATAAAAACCTACAATACACCACTATTGTACAGAGTGTCTTAAACACTAACTAGGTTCTTCTATCTAGGGACTTTAATCACAAGTAGTGGAGGTTGCGTAGAAGAGGTAAAGAAGAAGAAGACGTATGGCGATGGCTAAAACTGCAATGGACAGACTCA
The DNA here is from genome assembly GCA_037355905.1 of Heliconius aoede. Taxonomy (NCBI): domain Eukaryota; kingdom Metazoa; phylum Arthropoda; class Insecta; order Lepidoptera; family Nymphalidae; genus Heliconius; species Heliconius aoede. The sequence continues at coordinate 2,191,295 of JBAIZZ010000305.1, forward strand.
AGAAAATATGGAAAAATAAAAATATTACAAAAACTACTAAGATCCGGCTTGTCCAGACGCTTGTTTTTCCTTTACGCTGCGGAGTCATAGACCTTGGAACATGTCGAAAAGAAAAAAAAATTATCCTCTGGAGATGTGGTGCTGGCGACGAATGCTGAGAGTATCATGGCACGAGTTTCCACCAACGTATCTTAAAAACATTAAACAACGTTTGTCGACATTAGTACAAAGTCGCATACTAAAGTTCTTTGGACATGTCTTCCGAAGAGGAAGTGGCTCCATTGACCGTCTTGTCGTGCAGGACAAAATGAAAGTCACTAGAGGACGAGGAATATCTCCCATGCGGCCACCGCATTGACCAAATTAAGGCTGCAGTAGGGGATTCCTTACATGATTGTACCAGGCTTTCAGCCAATAGAGATAAGTGGCGAATGCTTCTGAGGCGTATAACATCTACCCCTAACGTCACTTTGTGATGACCACGACCGATCTGACAAGAGTGTTACGACAGGAGAAGAAGGCCTTCTGCGAATCCTGCTCTATGCGGGATGCAACGTGAAGTTAATAAAAGACTTATAATATATAAGAATTTAATAATTGTCAATGAATTTAATAAAAATCAATCAATTTTTAACTCTCTTAAGACATTATTTCACAACAATAAGGGGGAGATTATTTTGGAAACTATCTAAACATTTTAAATCAGTAGGAGATTAAATATTCATACATATTCTAAGACATTAATCATTGTGCAAACCAATTACCTCTGTTAAAATCTTTGTGTATAACCACTTCCTTCACATATCGGTCTTCCGATGGATACACCTCTTTAACAGTCTGCGTGTCCCATTCACCAGCTCTGATGATGAGTCCTTGCTTCTCATAGACGATATGGGCGGCTGTTATCACCACACTAGGGTGGATTAAAGAACCACCACCTACGTATACGTTTATGTAGTCTGTGGCGGGATCGTTGGTGTTAACGGGTTCCATTCTGTTAAACACAAATAATGCTATGAATAAAATTTTCAAGATATTAGATTCAGCCGTCGTAGCACAGTGGGATAGAGTCTCAACAATATTCTTGGGGGGAAAAGTGGGAAAGGAAGGGGTTCCCTCTACAGATAATTATAAGAGAAGATATTTTTCTAGAACTGATAGTTATGGATGTAAAACCTAAGCGAGGCTAGTGGTTTGAGAGAAAGTTCTACGGATCACATTGTATTCTTTATGATATCCTTCCTGTTAATGTACAGCGTCCTGTTAATGTAAAATGTATATTAGCTTTAGTTTTTAGTCCTTTTATTAAAATATTGGTAAAGTTTATTGTAGATAACGACATGAAGTTATAGTTGTCCTCAATTTGTGTGTTTTAGTGTTCGAACCAGTACATCCACTACCATATCGACATATCAGTTCAGAATATCCCTCAAAAATGAAAATCAGTCCATTAATTAAAAGTGTATATATTTAATAAATTAAAAAATTAAATGTCTTTAAATTCGTTTTTACTATCTCGCAATCGTGCAGGAAATGTGACAAAAACTCTAAGTATTAGCAATAATACTTACCTTATAATAGCAACCATCCACGGGAATTCCCCGAATTTAGCTTCGTTATGGCGATCCCCAGTTGTACGGAATCCAACACCTTCAGGATTCCGCCATCCGCAGTCTTTATGCTATTAATAATATATGAAAGTAAAATGAAATCTAATTAAGTCAGCTTCCTAGTGTTAAGACACTTTGTTCCCTACTTTCCGCCGACTACTGAAGGCATTGCGTGTTGAGTGGCGAATTCAACGCCGCGCTTTTGCCTCGATACTAGAGCGAAGAAATGAAAATATAAATTAAAACAAATATTTCATTAACTCGAGTGGGGATCGAACCCACCACCAGTCGCGTTTACTGTCACACTTTATATATATTCTGAGGTTGCCATGGTTCTGACTGTAAACGCAATGTTGATGGGTGCAGTGACGCAGTGACGTGGGGTGTGGATATCTATATGTAACAAGTACTTTATTTCAAAAATATTTTTAAGCTACCTGTGGTTCTGGTATAACAGCTTGATTCGTATTGCTCACATCCGCGAAATTGCAACAGACATCCAAATAAGATGGACATGGGCCATCTTTTAAGCTGAAATTTTAAATAATATCAATAAAATTTAACAAATAGATTTAATATGTAATTAATATTCTTAAGATTTTTATAAGAAGTACACAATATAATACATTGCTGTTGAACTCCATGAAAAGATCGTATATTGTTTCTTAAGTTTATTAAGACTATACATATATTATAAACACACGCATGTATTCAAAGAGTGACTCCTACTCACCGTATATCAATGAGATCAGATCCGTCAGTGACCACAACGCCGTTTTTGTTGCACTGATAGTACGCCACACAGACGCCCGTCACTGTGTCACTAATTTTACATGGATTACCTGAAAATCATAGGAAAAAATATTGGTTAATTTACATGACATTCAACCATCTTTTAAAATCAGTTTGTCTAGTGATAACGGCATTAAAATCGTGATCACAGATTATTATTAATATTATATTTTGTTGAAGAAGTAAAATAAATACCGTAAATACTTTTGAGTACTTCGTCCAGATCACCGCCGGCCGTTGTCTGCGTCGACACGAACGCGAATAGATTTAAAATTATGATGTATCTATAATATATATACATCTGAAAACGTAAAACATATACCTCACTGTACTGTAACTAAATGATATATCTCAATATTGTTATTTAATATTATATTATAATGCTATATTTGGTTGTTCCGTGTTTCAAATGGAAAAGCTTCTCACACACTCTGGGCAACGCGGCTCGGGCTTCGTAAGACGAACATCTCGAATTCAAGTTGTAGATGGACAACGAGGTGTCTTGGCAATAGTTTCTCTCAGTTTGGAGTTAAGCGAAAAACCAAATAACAATTTTTATTAACGTAAAAACTTACCGTAACAATAGTGAGAAATATGTAATTTTGTATATGATGTGACTCAATCAAAGACGTCCGTCGACCACAACTTGCTGTACAATACTGAATTAAACATTCTAATAACAAATTAATGACTTCACAAATAATTGACTTGTAATGATTTTGTAATGATTTTCATCATAATTTATTGATTCAAAAGTAATGATACTCATCAAATAAACCAGTTTCATTAAAATTACTAAATATTTTTAAATGACGTCATAAGGATACAATTACAAAATACCTGCGGTAGTTATAGATTCAAACCTAATAGAAAAAATATTAAAAAAAAACCTCGACTGCATAAAAAGAGAAAAAAAACAAGCCCCGTAGCTCATTAGGGTTAACAGTCGAGATCTCTTTAAATGGTTTTTGGTATTATAGGTAAGTAATAAGTGACATGCATCGTTCGTGACAGCAGCAGCAGATGCTTCCTTATCTGCAGTGTAGCGGAACTCACATTTTGTGTACTAGAACTGGGAAACAAAAATCATTTAATATTTCATTAGTTATAATAATTCATTAATATTTCATATTTTGTACGTCCACAATCTATTCTCCTAAATTTACTTATTTTTGATTTTGGTTTTTGGTATTCAGAAATTTTTCTCTAATATCTCATTATTCGGAAAAAAATATATATTTAGTTTAATAATCACATTCCTCCCACTTTCTCACATTCGTGATTGGAATGTCATTTGAGGCACGTTTCAATTTTAAAACTATGTGATATTATTTCATTATAATTTTTATTAGGCTGCCAAAAAAAATTTTTCTTATGACATAATTGTCAACATCAAAAATAATTATAAAAAAATCAAGTATTAATAACATGTCAATCAAATAATAACGTTTTAATAGCAACATGTTAAAGAGATCGTCAAACATAAGTAAGTACGTGAGCAGCAAGCGTATGAGAGACATTATGGCTCAAATGGGGCTGGTCGGCATTGTTTCCGACAAACAAACCTTGCTCACCTCCAAGCCGAATACTAATAATGATTCAGGTATCTATTTATTATCATATATAGTTTCCTTGTTATTAATAATGACACAGAATCCCGCACACGGCAGGGTAGGCAGAAGGAACCTAGTGTTAATACTTTGTTCCCCACTTTACACCGAGTGCCTCGACACTAGAGACACTCGAGAAAATATAAATTTAAACAAATATTGCATTTCCTCGAGTGGGGATCGAACCCAAACCGTCGCGTTACAGTCGCACCGCTGCGCCACAACAGCCTCTATTATTATCTCTGACGAGAAAGTCTAATCAGTATTTTACTCGACACGCTAATATAACAAACAAAACAAAGCATAACGTTGAGTGTCGCCACGCTTAACATGCAACATCTTGAAAAATTCGCCGTGACTTACGGAGTGTTTTAACACTAGGTTTCCTCTGCCTAGAGTAGGCAGAGTGTGCGGGAAAAACTGTCAAGCCGTTGCTGATGATACTACCTAACCAAACCTTTATTTTTTAATTTACAGATTCAACACAACCCGTTGTACCGGAAGTATGGCGGGATAGAGTCACTGTTTCAACACAATTGACATCCACGCCTGAAGCCAGAAGCCTTACTTCACTCTAACAAAAACTAAAAATATTATATGTATTATTATACATTCATATTATAAATGTGTATTATTAAATATTATTGGAATGATACATTAAGAGTGAAATACCTTTTCATAAGAACTTTCATTATTTAATATATTGTATTTTCGCCTCGTCGACCGATTCTGATTTTTTTTTGATACTGTACGAAAAACAGTTAACGGGCCGTTTTCATAATCAAGGGTCGGGATAATCAGAAAATTGTATAGAGAAGGATGCTCCACAACATCGAAACAAATCACACAGCTAGCCAACGAATGTAACTTGCGGCTGAAACATTCGAGTTTAAGACAATGCTTATAAAAAATCAGAAAATCACTAAAAACGTGTAAATCGCACTCCCGTATTCTAATAAATTTTCAAGAATTATTAAATGAGTTTTATAAAATAAGAAAGTTAAAACTATAAAGAAGCGTGTATAGTCTTCAATTCTAAAAAAAAATCTTATTTTGTGTAAAACAATTACAAACAAAATGTTCATACAAATTAGCGCGAGAACTCGTCCAAAATCAGTCGGCCACGCGCCTTCGGAGTGAGAGCATTTTAAATTTTTTTATTATTTATTTAATTTAAAATGAGTACTAAGAAGAACAAAGGTAAATTCGAGATTGTAACGGCCATAGGCAATTACTACAAAATAGCATTCTGGCCTACACGAGCACTTCGTTTTATTTCAGTGAAGAATAGGCCAGTGTTGAAGGGAATAACTCATCATTCATTGTCGAGTTCACTGTGTCTGTTCGTTTGCATTTGTTGTAAAAGCTCGCTAATTTCAAAAATCACGCTATTTTGACATGGGCGGTATTTGACAACTGGTCAAAATCAGTGTTTCTTTAACATAATATGTCAAACACGCTTGTTGGTAGAAAATAGTACCTAGCATGTGATTACAACTTGTAACGTCACAAGCTTGTATTCTGGATAGGATCAACATGGGATCAACTCGGCAGTTAGCCAAATATTGTTAAACATTTTTTGTATTTGGTAATATAATCAAAATTTACAATGCAAATCAGCCTAGTGTCTGCGCAGCAAACGGAATATTCGTAAAACATAATCTTAACACAAATACGAATAAAATACCAATTTCACTTTAATAAATTTAATAGAGAACAAAATATTTTAAACATTTTTAGCTAGAGATTGCGACTTGGCGACGACATCCTCTATTGTCCCGACCATATAGAAAGCTGCCTCCGGTATATGATCCAACTCGCCGTTCAGGATCTTATCAGAATAGAATAGAGAACAAACGCATTATTAGGTTATTTATAATTATAACTAGAGCAAGTGCGATTCGTACGAGGCCATGCGCGGAAAGAGACTAATAGACTGAGATCCCAGGGCCTCCAGACCTACGTCATTTTCGCAAAGTTAATAAATAAATTAGTTTTAGGATTCACAGTACACTAATATGTAGATAGGGCTGTGTGCATACTCTCTAACTTGAAAGTGGGGACGCATACTGTCAAAACTATATATGAGACAAATAGTACCCCAAAGTTTCAGCTTTGCATAAATGACGTAGGTAGGAGGCCATGTAAAAGCATGAGAACCCGCCAGAGGCCATATGTAAAGAAATTGGTGACAGATCAGATCACATCTGAAATTGACTTTGATAATTTTCTGCCGAATTCTGGAGGCATTGCGTGTTGAGTGACAGAACTCAAAGCTAGCCTTTGCCTCGACACCAGAGCGAAGAAATGGAAATATAAACGTAAATAAATATTTCACTTCCTCGAGTGGGGATCGAACCCACAACCATCGCGTTACTAACGCACCCGTGTGCGGCTGCGCCACGACGCCGTCAACTAATTATAACACATTTAATAAATTAAAAACATAAATTTAACATAAAATCACCTGTTTAAAGCCCTTAATAGTTTCTTCCAGTTTCACCATCTTCCCAATATGTCCGGTGAATACTTCGGCTACCTTAAAAAGCTTAATGGGTACAAAATGAATACACAAACATTTTCACCTCAATCTTTTAACCGATATCAAAAAAGGAGGCTCTGAATTCGACTGTATTTTTTTTTGTATCGCCCAATTTCGATTGGCGGTAAGACATTGATTGTGTGTTAAGGTGCATAACTCAAAGCCGCGCTTTAAACTAATCTCAACTATTAAAGTAGTCCTTACTTGAAAAGGTTGGGAAAGAAACCGTTGTATCTTCCTAGCTCTGGCCACAGTCATCTTGTCATCTTCAGACAACTCGTCCATGCCCAAAATTGCTATAATATCTTGTAGAGATTTGTAATCCTGGATCAACCATAATCGAATTTTATTTAAACTTAAAATTTGGAACTTAACCAGGTAAAATAATTATTTAAAAGACATAAATATTTTGAACTTTAAGAAATGGACACGCACGCACACGACACGCTTTCAAATATTTGTACTTTTCCAAATATTTTCCTTTCTTTAGTGCGTTATTAATATTTAAGAAAAAAAACGCTTCTATTAACTTACTTATTTTTACATTATTACTAAATTTAAAGAACCTGTAAAATTTTTTGAACACCTCTCGCCACAGAATAATGCTCGGGACCTATTATATTAGGATCCATGACCCTGGAGGTAGAGTCCAAGGGGTCGACTGCAGGATACACTCCTAATTCGGCGATAGCCCGCGATAGTACAGTGGTTGCGTCCAAGTGAGCAAAGGTGGTAGCTGGTGCTGGGTCGGTTAGGTCATCTGCTGGTACGTATACGGCCTAGATGAAAAGATTTTGTATTTTAATAGTTTTCATATGCAGTTGGCAAATGGAAAAAACGAAGAGTCATGTATGACAATGTCAAAAACACTAAAAAAGGTATGAAACATATTAGTATATTACAGCCTTCTTTGATAAACGATTTGAATAAAAAAGAGTGCATTAGGCTATTTTGCGCACGACAGGTGTATGAAGGTAATTTGTATATTGTTTGCTTAAAGATTTCGACCGTTACCCTGCTGTACTACTCTGAGCTCCTCACTCGGGACGCTCACTAGCCCACTCAATTGACATATTACCTGTACACTAGTAATAGACCCAGTTTTCGTTGTAGTGATGCGTTCCTGCATGGTCCCCATGTCAGTCGCCAGCGTCGGTTGATATCCCACTGCGGATGGTATACGCCCCAATAGGGCTGACACCTGAAACATTTACAATAAAACTATATAATTCAAATATATATTTTAGTAGAAAACAAATGTCGATCATTTGTTTTTCTATTGAATACAATATGGCGTTTCCTACGTACTGCGCTACTCCTCTGTCTACCTCTATTTAACCGTAGCTATGCGGGAAATGAGGGCAAATCCTTATAATAGAAGATAACGATGTCCCACCACGCCAAAATACCAATAGTGAAACCAATAATAATTAACATAATAAATTTTAATATATTTACTAGTTTTGGTAAATAAATAATACTAAAATAATATAAATAACCTCAGATCCCGCTTGCGTGAATCTGAAGATATTATCAACAAACAGCAAGACATCTTGTCCCTCTTTATCGCGAAAGTGTTCAGCCAAAGTCAGTCCTGTCAGTGCCACCCGCGCTCTCGCACCGGGGGGCTCGTTCATTTGGCCATATACTAACGCTACCTGAAATTATCAAGATCTTTAGATATAAATATTATGCAAATTCTAGGTTAACATAAAAATAATAGGAATAAAGAACAGAAATATATGATAGCCAACATACTTTAGACGTCTTGTAATCTTCTTTGATAACGCCACCCACTTTCATCTCATTGTACAGATCGTTTCCTTCACGAGTGCGCTCACCAACACCAGCAAAGACCTTTGAGAAAAGTTTTTCCAAAATTTCTATGATTTCTTTAAAAATACATACAAAGGAACAAAATATAAAAAGGTGCTATAAACAAACTGAAAATCCTCCATGAGCCTTTGCGATATTGTTGATTAGCTCCATGATGAGCACCGTCTTTCCTACACCAGCTCCACCGAATAGACCAATTTTTCCACCTACGAAATAAACACGTTATTGCTTATATCGATGATGTCAGAGAGTAATTATTATAGTGAGAAAAAAGTAACCTTTTACATACGGAGCTAATAAATCTACAACTTTGATTCCGGTGACCAGAATTTCTTGTTCCACAGACATCTCCACAAAGGGCGGCGCGTCTGCGTGTATGGGAGCAAACTGATCCGTATCTATCGGCCCACGTTCATCTATTTACAAAGATGCAATGGAAATAAAAACTAAAACCAGAACGGTTTGTCGGATACAAGCGTTAAGCTATTAAATAAAACTATTTGTACTCACCAATAGGTTCCCCAATAACATTAATAATCCTGCCCAAGGTCGGCGCCCCCACCGGTATGGTGATGGGGGCCCCCGTGTCCACTATTGACTGTCCTCTAACCAGACCCTCAGTTCCATCCATTGCGATTGTCCTGCAAGTGTTCTCGCCTAAATGTTGTGCCACTTCCAGGATAAGACGAGGTTCTGGGAATATGTGGACTTATTTGATGATTTCAAAAGAGAGGTCATTATAATTTATACATTTGCCTGTGTAATTTTAAGAGTTAGTTCCAACATAAAAATGACATTAATAAAAAATTTCTAATCCTACGAAATAAAGGCTAAATCCATTATGAGGCGTGGCGCAGGGGACAAAGTGTGACTATAAACGCTACCTTTTGTAGGTTCAATTTCCTCTCCAACATATTTAGGGTCAGGTTCACCACTGGCTGACGAAGTACCGGACACCCTTATCTGCCTGATAAGATATAATTTTTGGTTTCACAGGTCTCAAATAGCAATATCCCGTAGAGTCGAGTCTGATGTCGAAGTCATCTACTCAATCAGATTATAATTATTACATAAAACAGTGAATACTCACTACGTCCAGGAACTTCCAGTGCGTTCAGAATTAGTGGTAAGTTTTCTTCGAATTTAACATCGACCACTGCGCCGATAACTACAAAGTAAAATGTATTAATTCAACTTCTACTACAACACCAACAGGGTTCTTCTAGAGGACCCCGTTCCTGACCGGTTTCCGCTGTAAGTCTAAAAGTGAGGAGTCTTTTTAATAGTTTAGTGACTATCGTTAGTCGTTGTTGTCGTTAGTCATCCGGATATCGATTATCCGGATCTATGAAGCTTTGTGCATATGTAGTACAAAACAAAATCAACGTTTATTAAGAAGTTATTAAAATTTTACAAGGTACGATTTATACATATATAAATTATGTACGTATTTACGTATTTACGTATATAACATAATTTTTCTTAGGTTTAATTGTAGTAAGAATTTATAAGTAATAGGAATAGGACGGATAATCGCGAAACCATCTGACCTGAGGTTCGGATAATCAAGTTTTTACTCTATTTTACTGTATTTTCAAAATATATTTTAATTAAATAAAAAGATCGATAAGAATTTTATAACAAATTATTGCGAATATCAAAAATATAAATATATAATGATCAAATTATATACGCAGAGAGAAATCAATATTAAGATTCCGTTCTTTACTGTAAAGGAATACAGTAAACATGGTCTATCATCTAAATACGAGTATCTCAATACTATTTTGTTTTAGTTTCACGTTGTACCTCGGACATAGCAGGAGAGGCAGAAGGATCCGTCAATCACCACACAATGTGTTTAGAATTTGGCGGAAAATATGGAAGGGTAAAAGAGTAGAGTGTCATAACACTAGGTTCTCTAAGTCTTTTTCTCTCTACTCTGTGTCCTCAAGTGCAAGATACAGCGTGAATCTAAAAAATATACACAAAATACAAACAGAAACCTTATTTATTTTCCTTTGAACATGAGGGCGAAACTTAAGGTGACAGATAGCATGCACATAAAACTGATTTTTAACATTAATATTAAATAAAAACCAATTCAAACCCGCTATAATCTTTCCTTTGGCGCCACCTCCAGCTGTCTTGGGAGGAGGTGTTGACTTTACTTCTGTCGGTTTTTTCGCCTTGTCTGCTGGTTTACGTGCTGTTGAATACTAAGAAAAATAAATAAAATAACAATCAGCTTCACTGATATATATATATATATATATATATATATATATATATATATAGACGCGCTTTGCCTTGTTTGTATCAAAGCGAGCAAATGAAGTCTCTGAATGGGAATCGAACCCAGATAAAAGAGATGTTTGATTAAGTTTACCTTCATCGAAGGCGTCTTTAAAAAGGCACAAGCACCAATTTTTACAGCCTTTGATGCCTTTCTCGCGTTTCTTTCTTTTACATACAAAATTGTCCTTTTTTTTCTTTCATTTTTGACTTTGATATTATCGTCGTTGGATGAAGCAGCAACACTAGTTAAATATTTGTTATCTGTAATTTAAAATATTTTTATTCCATAACTCCTGTATGGTAAGTACGTAGGTATGCTCGATGAAAATAGGTGCAAATTATAAATTTTATAGCCTCATAAATTTTATCCCGAATATAGAAAGAAAACTAGAGAAAAGTGTCAACAAAAGTAGTTTTTTATTATCATTTATTTATAACTAGCGACCATTTAAAAGGCAATACATATTAAGCCGCCAATTCAATAATTTTTTGTAGTAATTTTGTCAAACCAAATTCTGATTTATGAAACTATTGAAATTCAACAGTCAATTAAACCTGAACTAGTTAGTAGTTAGTAGTTTAGTGTTAAGGGAAATTAGCCAAAATAAAATAGTGAAAACTGCATTTAAATTGTTAAGTCGTTTCTGCGATTAGCGTGCACTAATAAACAGTTTGGACTCCATAGCGTTTCTCACGTATGTTCCACATACAATGTACGTACAACAATCAGTTACAATTTTATTATATTTTGTTCGAGTTTTTGGGAACGGAGTGTCTTAACACTAGGTATTCTCAACCGGTGCGATCCTCACTCGGCCGAATAAATTAATAAAATTCATTCCCAAGCTCTGGCCATAGACCAAACGCGTTGTTCAGTTTTGTCTATTAACTTTCAGCCGTGTGGTCCCGGCTTAGAATAGAATCATCCTGGTACTGTCGGTGTCGTAAGAGGCGACTAAAGTACGTGTGGTAGAGTCACGTCGCCAGTAATGGCAACACGCGTGGGCAGACTCGGCCGGATTTAATACAGCCCCCGACATTTAAAACCGGCGTGAAGTGGTGGCCCTTGCCACTGCGTTTCGCATTAGGTAATGCCGGGCCCCGGTGCCCTTCATCTCCACCTTAAAGGCCGGCAACGCTCCTGAAGCTCCTCTGGTGTTGCATGGGGTCGTGGGCGGCGGTGATCACTTACCATCAGGTGACCCGAACGCTCGTTTGCCTTGTCCTCTCCCATAAAAAAAAAACTTACCCTGCTATGGAAAACCGTGAAGCGTGAAATTGTATATGAATGCAAAGGAAATTTTTTACAAGTAAACTTACAAATATTTTTCTTTAAAAGTCCCTTAGATATATCTTTTATGACACTCATTTTCGTCGCCGTTGTTTTTACTAAACAATCTTTTTTAGATTATAATGACAAGAGATATAATGTCAAAATGTACTTTTTTTTAATTTAAATCAAACTCAGGTTACAATAGGTTTTATATACATACATACTAGCGAGCCACCTACGTTCAAATATTATAACACGATATAATGAGCTCCCGAGTAAAATCGAGCGTTCTGTTGTACGTCAGCCGTGAGAAAATACCGCTTGTTGTTTACAGCGTACGACACAAGTTTGAACCTGTTATTTTTATTTTTTTTTCTAGCTTAACCCTATATCCCGTGTATAGCGGCGTAGGCATAGGGAACCTGGAAAGCTGGTAATAAGAGACTTCCTTCCCATTAGGACACTTCAGTTCCCCACTTTGCCCAGAATTCTGGAAGCATTGCTTGTTGGGTTGCGTTACTCTACCCCGTACTTTGCCTCCTTGCTGTAGTGTTTACAGTCGTCCGTCCGTCGTCCTGTGCCCGCACTGACTTCTTCTACTGACTCTATAGGATCTTATACCAAAACTTGGATATGAAACTTGCATGGATCGTAACATCATTTGGTTACCAATCCCGCCATCAACTCCGCCGCCAAATTAATTGCAGTAATCGAATTGAATTGTCATTTTTTTTTCTTTGACCTTATCTTGTAAATACGAATATTGCTTGCTAAGTGACAAAGTACGGTCGGTGGACATGTTTTTACTGACTTCAAAACACAATAAAAAAAAAACAAATATTGATTTTATTCACTGCTGCTATTAACGTGCGGCCGTAACTGGTTCTGTCATAAGCGCCTTTTATAACTAGGCGCCATATTTGTTTAAGATTCTTTAGACAACACGACTTAAGGGAAAATATTGTAGATATGTTTTAACTTCACACTGTATATACATTTCGTTTCCTACTTAATAGAGACATTACATACTGGGTGGAGAGGAAATCGAACCCGCAACCGTCCGTCCGCCGCTTACTGTCTGGATAGCCTCTGACAACTGATAGGGTCGTTAGTCTTAGCATGTGTTAAGGCTGCTTTTTAATCTTTAAACTCTAAATGTAAAAATGATCTCAGTAATACAATCTTATGCACTATCATTGCAGGTTGGAGGCTGGGTCGTTATTATTCTGTTTAAAGTAAAGTGACTAAGTACAGATTTTCTCGTAGAATCTTAACTAAAATCATAAAGAATATCGTACACCTTAAAATTCACTACATCGCTAATGACTCTTCATTATCTATTCATTACGCCATGTCATAAGTCAGCTAAGGTGAAAATGTAGGCGGAGCGTGTCGTCCAATGGGAGACGCGGAAATTACCTAACGATTACAAAACCGACCAATCAGATATCGGAAAATTTCTAGGTGGAGAGTTTTCCTAAAGTACAGTGTTCAAGTAAGAGCTATTATAAGTGTGACGTGACTTGATTTTAAACAGATCTAGGCAAACACTGTAATTTGTAGGGTATTTCTTTTTTTTCTTTAATAAATAAATGTGAATGTGTTTCTATCGTTTTATGTGTAAAATATTTATGTAATTTTTTCGATAGCTAAAATTGTAAACCAAAGGTAAACCTTAGATTTTTGAGTGGAAAAACTCAATATTTACTCGATATAAAATTTAAAATTTGAAATTCTGTGGAACTAAAGGTCCTGTCTTTCTATCCCGCGTTATATATTGGCGTATCATGGAATGTTCTATACGTTCTATATAATATAAATATATCTTCTAAATAAAATTGAAAAAAGGGTGTTAAACACATATTAAACGTTAGTGTACGTTATAAAAGACAAAACGTTATTGGAAAATAAACAAAGTGATCATGTTACCCTCTTATCAGTTTTATCTGTGACGTCGGTATGTTTGGTAAATACGGAAGATTCATCGAATGAAAGGTGACAGAATAAATGCAAATAATACATATGAACCTTCGAGAACGCAGTAACGAGGATACTATAGGAAGATCAAACCCAAGTATGAAGAAGTGGATGACGGTCGCCGAGGTTAAAGAGCTATATGCAAGAGTGTGACTGTAACGCGACCGGTGTGAGTTCGATCCTGACTCGAGGAAGTCAATTGTTATTTATTAATATTTTCATCAATTCGCTCTGGCCCCAAGGCAAAAAGCCCGGCGTTGAGTTCCGACACTCAACATGCAATACTTGAGAAAAATTCGGAGGAAAGTGGGGAACGGAGTGTTTTAACTCTAGAGTCTCTGTGCCTGTGCTGTGTGCGGGACAGAAGTGAAGATTATTTATTTTATTTATTTTTGCGCTTTTTACTCTTTGATAAGATTATTTTAATGACAATTTACGAACAAATTGATCATTCTTTTAAACATACATCCTAATATATAAAAATAATTATATATATATATATATCTAATTACACCGAAAGAGAATCAAATTGACGACTACTTTGACAGGAGTATAGTACTTATTATAACAAATCAAAACAGTGTTTAGGAGATATACATATAAAACAAGCAAACAAAAATGAACGAAAACAGCATTCTATACGAATTAGACCCAGTCTGCGGTTCTCAACACAATGCGTTAACCGCTCTCCGACTTCTGAGGAGCTACAATCATTTTGTTATACCGCCTGGTGAGTAAGGTATTTTTTTAATCGTCTTACTGTAAATGTGACTGTTACCGGTTCGACTCTCAGTCGAGGTAGCGAGTCGGTCTGGTCTACGCTGCGTTAATACAAGAGGTGCGTGAGGAACAGTGTGTCTTCCCTGCTATTAGAGGGTTACGGGATGACTAAGAGACTAAAAGGAGCATAGAGCACACGCAAGCAAACTAGCGGGCGTTCACTGCTTTTGGAGACACAGGAGGAGATTAAATATTTTATATTTAACATCTTCGTTTTCCTGAATGTCAACCAGTACTGAATAAACTTATACTGGATGTGTTGTTGGTTCGATCACCACTCGAGGAAATATATATTTTTATAGATATAACTTCCATTTCGTAGCTCTGGTGTAGAGGCAAAGAGCGTTGAGTATAGCCACTTTAAACGCAATGCCTCGAAAATTGTGCGGAAGTGGGGAGCAGAGAGTCTTAACTCTAGGTTACCTCTGTCCACCCTGCTGTATGCGAGATACAGCGTGAAGCTGGTTTTCTTTATTTTTATCTTATTTTCCTCGTCCTCGTAACAAAACGCTGTGTTTAGTTCCGCCACTCAACGCCAATAGGTTTCCAAAATTCGATGAAAAGAGGAAAACGACGTGTTATAACACTAGGTTTCCAGGTTCTTTCAGCCTACCCTGCTAAGCGTGGCTCATTTTTCTCACAACGTGAAGATAAAAAACTATTTTTAAGAGGCTCTCGTGGCACAGCGTGTGGCTATAAGCGTTATGGGTTCGATCCCTAAGGGTTGAATCCCAAAGGAATATCTCGCGTAGTGGTGTTCCGGGGATTATTATTTCACCCCTCGCAATCACTGTGGGTTTTGTATGTAACAATTGATACCACCAAACACCACCACCATTAATTACCCAGGGAGGGATTTACAACGCAGGGAGGCTATATTGTGATAATGTATTTCCTAATCTAAAACTAGGTTTTCTCTATCCTGGTACATCCAGAAGATAAAATAATGACTTATACCCGTTCGCAACATTTCATCCGTTGAATTAAAAAAAAGTCAAACAAATATACATGAATGGTAGCAAAGAACGCGACGCACCTCATTATATGTACGTAGTGCAGTTTGCGTTTGTAATTAGTAACAGGTCAATATGACGCGGCGATGGGGGCAATCACGATCATCACGTACCCATCACGAACCCTCGAATTCAGTAGGGTTGCCAACACAAACATATTAGAATTTCGACGTAGCCTGAAAAGAACATATAATTTTTGTTCATTGTTAAGGTTAGGTTCTATAGAATAGTAGTACATATAGAATATGTTGTAATGAATATGTAGAATACACAAAATGTGTTAAATGTGAGTAATCCTATAAAAAATAAACTGATTTTTTATGTGACAACCCTGACCAGGTGTACATTCGCACGACCGCAGGTGTAATAGTGTTCACCAAACTGTTAACCCCATTTCTTTATTATTTACGATACACTTTATGTAATTTTAGAGTGTCAACTTTTTATAAGGGTAGTTGAAAATAATGGAAATGAGATTTAGTTAATTTTTCACTTGTTTTTTACCGATGGGTAAATTTTGTTAATATTGTAAATATGTATCGTGTTTAAAAATATCTTATCTTTTACTACCGGAACCTAAAATAATACCTAAATCTATTGTACTGGTCTAGCCCAGTTGTAAAACAATGGCCGAGCGCGATAAGGACTTCTTAGAAAAGAGTGTCCCTCAGTTACCCTGCCTACCCTGCCACGTACGAGATACATAGAGACCCTTCGCTAAAATCTTTTTACCTTCACTAACTAAAAAGAATTTTAAACATAAAAAATTCTAAATGTGACAAGCAAATATTATAATAAGCAATTAGTCACGTGTCCCGCTTAGAGGGGTTGCGTGCGTGCGTTGGTCGCGCAAGAACCGTTTATTATTTATCGGCACAAATAGTACGATGCGTAAAAAAACCTTTATTTAATACAACTTGACGCTGCATCAAACAAGTGGCATGGCAAATGTTGGCAAGACACTTTTCCACCCAAATATCTAGACATTGCGTGCTGAGAGCCGGTCAAAATAAAAATCAATGACAAATAACTTTATTTTAAATAAAACGTAGCACGTAGCTACATTTTTTACCGTCACGTAATTTACCGCCGCTAGTACTTACTTTTTTCTCACAACAGTACTCCAATCTGCGCCTAGTTTTCGACTCACGAGATCCAGGAAATGAAATCAACTCGTTCCGTAGTTCGAAATAAAATAAATCCAACCCACGTCCTGCAGCTTGGTACTGTAGAGACGGGGGCCCAGGGGAGCCCAAGGGAGCCCAAGGGGTCCTTTTTATGCACAATATTAATATTTTTTTGCAATTGTATATCTCCTGAGGCCAGTCGTGGCGCAGGAGAATATGCGTGCGCATGTAAGTGCGTGACTCGGAATGTTCTAGTACTTGGTTTCCAGGTTCTCTCTAGAAACTACTTATTGGTATTGAAGAACCGTTACAATATCCCCGCCCACTCACCTACATAACATATAGTACTTGTTTCAGATGGTCGAGTAATGCCACTGCTGGCGACTCTGCCACCGCCGTGTCTACCGTCTTACTGTCAACATCTACCACTGTGCTCCCCTCGTACGCTAATTGTATTATTTATAAGTGATCACACGTCAACTTTTATTTCTTTGTTCTGGTGACAAGGTGAATAGTGCCGTTGTGTAGTTTTTGTTTCACACTAGGCATTTCTCTCTACTTGCCCTGCTATGGAGAATACAGCGTGATGTATTTTTTTTGCCAGTAGCAAACACTTCAACTACAGTAGTTTGTGACGCTGAAGCTCGAAGACGCGGGGAGAAACGACCCATACCGACTGAGCTAAAAGACGAAAAATATTTCGAAAGAAGAAGACGGAACAACCAAGCGGCCAAGAAATCCAGGGACGCGAGAAGACTGCGAGAAGACCAGGTACATTTCTTCTTCATGTTATAAGACTAACAAAGACAATTTTATTACAAAGAGAAAAAAACATAATTTCCAGATAGCGTGGCGGGCGTGTCTGTTAGAACAAGAAAATGCGTCTCTTCGTGCACATGTAAGCGCGCTGCGGCAGGAAACGATCGCTCTGCGAGCTCTCCTCGCGGCCAGAGACGAGCCCCCCTCCGACATCCGAGCTCCTACATCAACTACTACAGATTAGGAAAATTAAATAGATCACGCTCCATGCTGGGATACATCGTACAACACAATGGTTGTGGCTTCTCTGACAGAACTTCCCGATCAGGACAGGCTTTGTCCCACTTTCCGCGTACTGTTAATCTTTATGTTATTATACAATTATCTTTTATTAATTGAAGTTTTTAATAAGTTATTTACTAATAATTTCATAGAAATACAAGAAATACAATTGTTTTTTGTGCCATATCTTTTTTCTAAGTAAATATAGAAAAAGTTTTATAGGAAATAATGGGAAATCAAAAGATCTGAGTACTTGAGGTTTGAATTTCAACTTGATTTTTCCAAGCGTTCTTGAGATAAACAGACAGACAGACAGACAGACGAACAACAAAATGATGTTATAAAGGTTCCTTTTTTCCTTAAAGGGTACGGAATTGATTATTTTATTTTTGTTTCCAATTTTTGGTGAAAGAATACCGTTTTTTTACGTTTTTCACCGAGAAAAAATCTAGCAATGCTCTGCTTATACCCATCCAGGTATAAGCAGAGTTAAGTTAAACAAAACATTATAAAAATAAACACCTTTACATAAATTAAATAAAAATCACAGACTAGTATTTATATATAATATTACATAATGTGAAATATATATATTCATAAATTAATCTTAAGCTTAATTAAGCTTATTGGTAATTATTATATTAAAATTTGACAGAACATCCACCAACCGTGTAAAATATAATAATATTCAACCAATTACGAAAACGAGAACATTGTAGAATGTTCATCATGGATTGCCATTAGTAAAAATAAAGATGTTATTAGAAAAAAACCTAATTATATAAACAAAAGATTTTTTGTGTACAATACGTTCCTCCTACCTAGTACATAGTAAATAAAAAAATGTATACAGTACCTACAAATAAATGAAATATGTGATTAAAATGAGTGTTTTAATAAAAAAAGATAATTACAATTATTAAATCGAGCAAATAATACAGAGTTAACACCAGAACATTCCAATACATCATATTTTTTTCATCTGGCAACAATTATAAAGACCGCGAGCGAGATAAATCGGAAAACTGTTCTTTCAGGCAGTTGCGTCACCCACATGGTCTGGTTCGAGTGAAATAAAACGAAATAATTCATAAAGTTAGTTAAAAACGCAATAAATATGCTCACAGCAACGCGGGTGATAAGCCGAAAGGCTTTGGAATGCACTGGTATATCAGACTTTTCCACACACAGAAATTTCTCGTCGATTCTAAAAAGTGTAAGTATCCATTTTTATTAAAAACGAATGAAAATCGTTTGTCATAAAATATTTTGTATATTATTTAATGAAAATGATAAATTAAATTCACTTTGAAGTAATTTTAAACTTCTAATATTCATTTATGGTCTAACCGGAGGGCCACATGTTTTAACTACTTTTTCTTAATTTACCGGCTTCTCGTTATGATTCTGCAGACAGCAGCCCCCACAGTGCCTATTTACCAACGCCATGGACTCCAGTACAGACAAAAGTGAGTATTTACCATTTGCATTATCTATTTTCTCATCCTAACTCTAACCTAAATTTAGTGACCTTTGAAACCTTGCTTTTTACAGAAAAAATTATGAAACATGTGAAATTGAGATCATATTGTGAGAATATTATGCAATTTCTATATTAATTAACATATTATGTAGCCTGTATAATTTTTATTTATTATAAAATTATTTGTTGGCATACAGAGAGGTTATGATTAACAGAGAAACTAAAACTAACTTTTCTGGAATTTACTGATATATATTTATATAAAAAAAACTAAAACAAATATAAGTCTAAAAAATATACCTTGAAAGTGATTGACACCTAAGAATATTCTTTAAAGTAAGAGCTAGTTTCAGTATTGCTCATAAATCCTGAAATGACCCACTATTCTCCTAACCTAATTTTTACTTTTATAATGAATACTATTAATATCATAACTTGTGGGTTTCCTTCTCTTACATTTTGGGAATTTGAATATGTCAACAGTGAATATGCAAAACTAGTCAATTATATAGTATGAAAAATAGATTTACACTTGGACTGTTCCGGAACCGGCATAAAGAGTGTTCCAATGGAAAGATTCTTTTAGAGTTGGATAGTCTTAGACAAGGAAGGTTAATTGGTAGATGTTACCTTGGATACCTTAAAATGTATTGCGCATAATTTACAACAATTTAATATTAAAAAAAAGATAAGTTTAAGTAAATTTGCAAGGAGTATAGGTCGCCCTCCAACCAGGTGGACCGACGACCTAAAGAAGACAGCGGGAAACCGCTGGATTCAAAGGGCGCAGGACCGGACGGAGTGGCGAGCATTAGGGGAGGCCTATGTCCAGCAGTGGACTACAAAGGGCTGATAGTAGTAGTAGTAGTAAATTTGCATTGCATAATGTTTTATCTATCTTACAGAAGTGTATTTTTTTACATACTTAAATCAGAAAAATAAAATATACCACATATGAATGCATATCTAATGTTATACTTGGCCACACAATGAACCTAGTGCTAAGACATGCCATTCCCCACTTTCTGCCGGTTTCTTTTTTTTGAGGTGTTGAGTGGCGGAACTCAACGCCGCTCAAATTAAAAAAGCATCGCCGATCAGTGTATACGTCTGTATGTGCACACTTGCAGCGATGCGAGAGGGACGCGCGGCACCAGCCGGTCGCAACGCCTTGTTGACAGACCTTCCTAGAAACTGCGCTACATTTACTTTTACAATATAAATTATATCAAGTGAAAATTATTACATTAAATTGGTATCGAAACCAAAACGTTTTGCGTTTGCAGTCATGCCCCTTCGCCACCACAGGTTTATTACAAGCGGGCGAAGCCGCCCAGGTCGGCTAGTATAATATAATATGATATTGAAAAGAAATTAAAACAAATAAATTACATAGTTTGTAATTTGAAGAAATTGTAATGATTTTTTGTGTAAATTATTTAAATACATATAATATAATTTTAAAGGTCGGAAGGCGTTCGTGGCGCCGTCATTGGTATCGACTTGGGAACTACAAACTCCTGTGTGGCAGTTATGGAGGGAAAAACGCCTAAAGTGAGATTTTTTTACATATTTCTTACTAACATTTAAGCGTTAGGATGTTGTGTTCTACATGTTGAAAAGCAGAACTGACACTGTTGCTTTATCTTATTAATGAAATAAAATAATAAGAATCTGGATAAGCGCGAGTTGGGCTAACCCACCAAGGGTTCCGTACAATTGTTGCTAGGTCTCAAGCTTTTTCTGAAATTGAAGCTTGGTGTAGCCAAAGCCTTTGCATCTAGTAACTCACTTGAACTAGTGGGTAGTTTTAATACCAATTTTTTTCCCTTCTTTTAAAGCCATATATTTTTTGGATTTAACCACTAATTTTTGTATATAAATATGTTGACTGTTGAGATTATATCCACTTGGCCACAACCAATACCTAAAATTTATCTTTCTATATTTTTTTATATTTATATTGTTGGTATATTTACTTACATACATAGCATCGCCGATCAGTGTGTACGTCTGTATGTGCACACTTTTGCAGCGATGCGAGAGGGACGCGCGGCACCAGCCGGTCGCAACATTTTGTTGACAGACCTTCCTAGAAACCGCGCTACATTTAATTTAAATTAAAATATGTATACAATTAAACTTCTGATGAATAAAATTGAAATTTATATAAAAACATCAAAATCATTGTGGCGCAGTGCCCACTAGGAAAAATGTATTATTTTCATTTCCTTAGCTCTGGTATAAAGACAAAATCCCGGGATTAAGTTCAGCCCTATAAAGGTACTCAATACGAAAACAATGACTCGATAATTGGATGGTGGCTGGGGGAATGGAGTATCTTAACTGTTCCATGTGCCTAGCCTGTAATATGCGGGATAGAGCGTGAAGCAATAAAACCAAAAACTTATGGATATTTTATCTAAATTCTACCATATTTTTTTTTCAAAAGGTGGTGGAAAACAGCGAAGGTTCCAGAACGACTCCGTCCCACGTGGCCTTCTCTAAAGAAGGCGAACGTCTCGTAGGAATGCCAGCCAAGAGACAAGCTGTCACTAACAGTGGAAATACATTCTATGCAACGAAAAGATTAATAGGTCGCAGATTTGAGGATCCGGAGGTGCAAAAAGATATGAAGAACCTTTCGTATAAGGTTGTGAAAGCATCTAATGGCGATGCATGGGTGTCAGGTGGGCTTTTATTTATTCAAATGCAAAAAAATCTTTATTGCCATTTTTTGCATACTAAAATATCTGATAGATAATGTTAGTAGCAGAAAGAATATATGAACTGGATGATAAATTATTTAAATACATTTTGAGAATATTGTGTGAATATTATGTGATAGAAAATATTGTGTGTGTGTGTAGCAATCAATTAAAATCAATAAAATTAAAATTTATTTATAGTCTTAATTTATTAACCTATTGTATAATATTATAAACATGTCAATTTGTAAGGATGGATGCTTGTTCCACTTTCACACAAAAACTACTGATTAGATTAAGTTTTACAGTAGTATAGCTTATACATATACATCACAATAATACAGACTTTAATTTATGTAAACATTTTGCGTAATGTAGCTATAATATTAAGTTTAAAATAAGCGAAACCATGATTGGGTCACTAGTTTCATGTAAATATTATAATATAAATGTCTTTTGTTTCAGGTACTGATGGTAAAGTTTATTCACCAAGTCAAATAGGGGCTTTTGTTCTTATCAAAATGAAGGAAACAGCCGAGGCCTATCTAAATACAGGTGTTAAGAATGCAGTGGTGACAGTTCCAGCATACTTCAATGATTCACAGAGGCAGGCCACTAAAGACGCAGGTATATTTTGATTTTATATATTTTTTTAATATATAAGGTATTTCTACAAGGTCAGCATAGTGGTATGCTGTAATTAGGTAATATGGATAAAAGCTGGAAATATCGAATTTGGATTATTAGAATGCACAATAAATAACTGTAAAAATTGCAATTTGTGGCAAACATATATCATGTTGGAATATTACATTTTATGAAAAATTTAAAAGTTACAGAAATGTTCTTCTGATGTAATATCGCTGTAGAACACTCGCCATGGGTGTTAACTAAATCAGAGTTGTTTTTGTTTCTTTCTTTATTAGTTTGTGTCTGATCTACCGTCATACTATCTACTATTATAATATCTAGCGGCATTGTCATAATGCAAGTCTCTATTGTCTTAGTATAGGGTTTGTATGTAACAAGGAACAAATGTACTAGTTTGATACAAATTTCTATAATGATGAATATATTTTTAGGTCAAATCGCGGGTTTGAACGTGTTACGTGTGATCAACGAGCCGACAGCTGCTGCGCTCGCGTACGGAATGGACAAGACGGAGGACAAAGTGTGAGTGAATTTTGTATTGCTTTAAATTTTCTGACAAAACAACACCGCAGTCTTCATAACTAGAGTGTTAAAATAAAATAAAGTTAAATATTATAGTTTATTCTAACGGTAATAGAAATCGTAACCATTGTGTACTTAGAGACTATATATTTCGTTTATTGAATGTATATTTTAACTATTATATCAATATTTATTATGTAATATTCATTTATTTGCACTTTTTGTTTATTTATATAAATCTATCTATTAATTAAGTTCTCCGTGGCGCAGTGGCACAACATATTACTATAAACATGGTTAGGCTTGTAATGGGTTGTCTTCCACCTGTAGAAATGATTAGAGATTATATTGCAATTTGTTTCAACACTGTTGAAAAAAAGAGTAGCTTTGAGATTCGTCAACACACAATGACTGTCTTGCCACTACAGTGAGTTATACAGTATGAAACTAAAAAAAAATATTCTTGTAATTTTTTCACAGTATAGCAGTTTACGACTTGGGCGGTGGTACTTTCGATATATCAGTACTGGAAATCCAAAAAGGCGTCTTTGAAGTTAAGTCTACAAATGGCGACACGCTACTCGGTGGTGAAGATTTTGATAATGTGATCGTTAATTTCCTGGTTGACGAGTTTAAGAGGGATGTAAGTATTGAAGTGCTTTCTTGGCAATGGGTGGGCATTGATGGATGTAACTGTTGTTGTTTATTTGTGTTTTTAATCATTATATGTTATAAATAGCTTGTAACAACATAAATGTTTTTGTAAAAAGAAACTTATTTTTTATACCATATTTGACTCAATTTTTTTATATAAACCATATAAAAAATTTGAGTCTTGCTTAAAGAGTCTAACTGTAGTTTTGAGCTACCTACACACAATTCCTCTAATGTTAGGCAAAAATTACATTTTAATAATTTTATTTACAGCAAGGCTTAGACATTCGCAAGGACGCAATGGCGATGCAACGTCTGAAGGAAGCAGCGGAGAAAGCCAAAATAGAACTTTCTGGATCCCTCCAAACTGATATCAACTTGCCCTACCTCACCATGGACTCATCTGGACCTAAACATATGAATTTAAAGGTTATTATATTTTTAGCTTTTCACTTTCACCTGTACATAGTAGGGTAAAATGTAAAAGAAAAAGCACTGAATTATTTAAATTCTTAATAATAATGTTGAGATTTTAAAAGCTACAGTGCAATAGTATAGCCACTACATAAACCGCCTATCGTCATCTAAATAGCGAGGTGGGTCAAAATTGTTTTGTAACATTAACATGTATTTTATACTTTGATGAAAATAATTCTTACCCCTGCTGGGATTCAAATTAACAACCGACACGTTTATGATTATTAGTCATTTGCTGGCCCACTAATGATGAAGTCATAGAGGCAGGCAAAGAGGCACAAGGTGTGATTTTTATTCAGACGTTCGACGGGAAGTGGGGAATGGAATGTCTTTACCTAGGATCCCACTGTTTACCCTATTATATGTGGGATACAGTGTGATGCTGAACTATTTATGTTTAAAAGCGTTAATATTTATATATTATTTAATGTTCCGCCACTAATCCCACAATATCTCGAATTCAATATATTTTTTTAATACTAATTACATTTTGCCATAATATTTCAGATGACCAGATCGAAGCTAGAATCTTTAGTAGGCGATCTCATAAAGAGGACAGTGGCGCCGTGCCAGCGAGCGCTGCAAGACGCTGAAGTCAGTCGCACTGATGTAGGAGAGGTGCTGTTGGTCGGTGGAATGACCAGAATGCCTAAGGTAGGGGTTCTATTTATGTATTTTGAGGAATTTTAACAAAGATACTAATAAAAAACAGTGCAAATATATAAATAACATATAACTAACTATGACTAACATAATTCATAAGAAAAATTTTTACTAACGCACTAACACTATGGATGTTAATCTGAAATAAATTATTTTTATTTATTTGTAATCTTAACAGAGTACAAATTACTTAGGTGTTAATTACTAGTATATATGCAATTTAATTAACAACCTACCATTTACTATATAATTAAATTGTTACTACAATAAACAAAATATATTCTTTTAAAATATTAGTTAGACAAATAAAATATTTTCCTACTTAAAATTACTAACACGCACTGTAAGCACAAAATCGGTACATAGTGTCACAACACTTGTGTCGTAAGTCTTATGACCGGTGCCAAAGTAACTTGGTGTTATATTCCCCAAGCACATCTCTATGAGCCTGAGTTATAATCCTCAAACAAATACAAAGCAAGGATCTTAGATCCTCCATTGCGGGCGAGGGAAATCAAAGCCGCGCTTGACATCATTACCAAAGCGGGAAAATGAAAATATCCCATTCCTATGAGTGGCAATCGAGTCGCTCATTATTTTGTAGTTTTTATTCTAGTTTTAGAATTAGTCTTAAAAAATATTGATGTATATTTTTTTATATATTCTAGGTCCAATCAACAGTACAAGAGATCTTTGGTCGAGCACCCTCTAGATCTGTCAATCCTGATGAAGCAGTCGCGGTGGGAGCGGCCGTCCAGGGTGGAGTCTTGGCTGGTGATGTGACGGACATCCTGCTCCTGGACGTGACCCCACTGTCCCTGGGTATTGAGACCCTGGGAGGAGTGTTCACTAAGCTGATCACTAGGAATACTACGATACCCACTAAGAAGAGCCAGGTGTTTTCTACTGGTAGGTTATCATTACTACGATTCTATGTATGTGTCATAATAAGGCTATAAAAGCCGATTGCTCTTCATTTTTTTTGCGAAATCGTAATCTATCGAAAAATTGTAAATGAAATTTCATTTTATTGACAGAAAAGTCATTAAAATGAAACTTTATGATAAATACGGCTTATAAATATTGAGAATATTCTTTTAAGGTATATGAAAAAACCACACCCGAATTGTTTCTCTTAATGTCTTCAATCAAGGGTTTCTGATAGAGATCTCTATTAGAGATAAGTTATCCGTTGTACACATTCTTTCTGTTTTTATATGTTTTCTGTACTTTCTTTCTTGCGTGGTACATAAATAAGTGAATAAAAAGAAAATTAAAATATAGACAATTGAGAATCAAGATTATACACTGTAGCTGCGGTGGGTGGCGTTAGTACATAAATGATAAACGTCAAAGTCAAATGAATTTGTTCAAAATAAAAAGTTACATACTTCATTTATTGAACGTCAAATAATCTACCGCCAGTTCACTAAAGCTATTGCCTCAGACCTGAGAAGAACTGGTGCAAGAAACTTGGCGGGACTTTCTTCAAATCAATTATACAAATACATTCTAACACTTCTGACAATGACACTGAAACAGACTGGAGTGAGCAATTCATTACCAAGGCGTGTTATCATTTATGTAATCATTAATTTGGTAATAACCTTTAACACACAAACGTCTTTTCACATATATTTATTTCCATTTTCTTCGCTTTGGTGTCGAGGCAAAGCGCGGCGTTGAGTTCTGCCACTCAATATGCAATGCCTCCAGAATTCGGCAGAAAGTGGGGAACGGAGTGTTTTAACTCTGTCTACCCTGCTGTGTGCGGGATAGTGTGAAACTGTCTTTTCACAACTCTTAAATTGTGATATACAATATTCTCGGATGTTTTCTGGGATCCTGTAGCAAAACCGTACACATTGTCCCATGAAAGAATTACGGACTCGATCGGGTTACAAGTTTGATAAGTTTACTCTTATTTCTAGTATTGACATTATGTACATCACCAGTTTTGGTAAAATCATTAATATTCTTCTTAATGTATTGAGAAAATGTATTGAGATGCAACTCTCATTTGATATTTTTTACTATTTACATATATTGAACCTACTGTAGTATAGTACATTACAGTACAGTACTGTAGTACAGTTTTGAACTCTATGGTAAATCTTTGTGTTTAACAATGACAGTTCACAAGGAATCGATAATTTATCAATTTATTTGTATATATTAGTAATTTATAATACATAGCATCGCCGATCAGTGTATACGTCTGTATGTGCACACTTTTGCAGCGATGCGAGAGCGACGCGCGGCACCAGCCGGTCGCAACGCCTTGTTGACAGACCTTCCTAGAAACCGCGCTACATTTATACTTTATATTATATTAATTTTATAAATTAAATTATGATTAAATCAGCTTCACGCTGTATACCGCACACAACAGGGTAAGCAATGGGAACCTAGTGTTAGGACACTCTGTTCCCCACTTTCTGCAGAATTCTAGAGGCATTGCATGTTCAGTGAGATGAGTGAGATTTTTTTTCTCTGGGAGTACCTCAAGAGCCGCGTTTACGCCAATAAACCGTTGACAATTGCTCAGCTCAAGGCATTAGAGGGCACACAAAAAAATCCCATGTGTTTACTTTATTATAAATAAAGATTATCTTTCCTAAGCTTTGTAGTTTACTTTCTATGATTTTTTTAAAATTCACATAACTTAATGGCCCAACTGTATATATATATATATTAAAAACTATTGGCCTTTTTCATCAAAACTTTTAACTTACGATATTATATAATGAAAAATAATTAATAACTAATATATACATATATTCTGTAACAGCCGCCGACGGACAAACGCAGGTTGAAATCAAAGTACATCAAGGCGAACGTGAAATGGCGTCCGACAACAAGCTATTAGGACAGTTCAGTTTAATAGGAATTCCACCGGCACCTCGGGGAGTCCCCCAAATCGAAGTGACCTTTGATATTGACGCCAACGGCATTGTACACGTGTCCGCAAGAGACAAGGGAACTGGGAAGGAACAACAAAGTAACTTTCTTTTTCTATATTGTAACTCCACGCCGTACTTTTATAGTTAAGCTAGAGAAATGAAAATATTTCTGTCAATTTATTGACTTTTTTATGTAAGATTGAAATAACTGACACAGGTAGAAAAATTATGCCCATTGGCTTCTCAGGAAGTTTCTCAAATTTAAGTGACCTTTGATAATGCTAGTTAATATACATATGTATGTTAAAGAAACTAAGAAAGAATAACGGAGAGTATTTTTTTGTTTGTCTCAATAAACAAATTAAATTAAGATAATACATAACGTTAACTTTGAATTCACAACTGTCATGTATATCGATCATATATAAATATAGCGTTTACATTTAATAATGTTTAATTATGTTTGAAGACAAATATTTTTAAATTGAAAGCCAAAATCTTGAAGAAAAAAACATTAACTAGTATATAATTGTTTCCATCCAGTCGTGATCCAATCGTCCGGCGGTCTGTCGAAGGACGAAATCGAGAACATGGTGAAGGCGGCAGAGCAGTTCGCGGCCGCGGACAAGGGCCGGCGCGAGCGCGTGGAGGCGGCCAACCAGGCCGAAGGCGTGCTGCACGATACTGACACCAAGCTGGATGAATATAAGGCACATTTACCACAGGATGAGGTGATTTAATTAATTCATTTACGTTTATGTTTTTTTTTCTATGGGAGAGGACAAGGCAAACGAGCGTTCGGGTCACCTGATGGTAAGTGATCACCGCCGCCCACGACCCCATGCAACACCAGAGGAGCCACAGGTGCATTGCAAACCTTTAAGGTGGAGATGAAGGGTACCGGGGCCCGGCATTACCTATTGTTCATGTTCTTCGGATCCATTCATTCATTGGTGAAAAATTAAATGAAGCTAGTATTAGAGAAGTGTAAACTGAATAATATTAAGGTTATTTTGCTACGAGATAATAGTTTTTAAAATTTTTCATATATTGTTTTACTATTGTCTGTCTTAATTACATTTGCTGCAAGACAAAGTAATGTTGGCTTCATTCATCACCGATTCTAATGCTATTAGTTCATTGTTGAAATTTAGATAAACATTTTTTAAATGAATCAAAAAGGAATTTATCTGAAGAATAAGCTCGACAAATAAAATGTCATTTATTCAATATCAATATATCAAAATGCATCTTAAGCTAGGTATCATTTATTCTTTGTTTCATTCGTTTGGCATCAATCATACATTTTTAATACCATTTGGATTAGGGCCTGGATGCAAGAGTAACAGCGTCGCGTTATCCTATCACTATCGTGTGTTTACACGTGAGACGATTTATGATCGCCTACAATTAATTTCACCTCTTGATCTTTATTATTATGAACTAAACAATTCAAAGTTTAGATAGGTGAGAAGTTAGTATACAAATTTTCACAAAATTAAATATTTGTATAATACAAATGGTAAATTGAAAATAACTTAAATAAACAAGGAACATATAAATTTATTAAATTTTTTAAAATGTTATGATATTGAATTATTTAAAAATCTATTCATTTCAATAGTATTTAAGAAAAATACCACAGCAACAATATAGAATTTAATAGTAAAAAGTAAATATTAAAAAAATATTATATTAAGTTTATGGTTAAAAAAAATATATTTTATGTTTCCAGTGCGACAAGCTACGCGAAGAAATGGGTAAGCTACGTGAACTGTTAGCTCAAAAGGAAACCGCAGACCCCGAAGCCATTAAGTCAGCCACCAGTACCCTGCAGCAGGCCAGTTTGAAACTATTTGAACAGGCTTATAAGAAGGTAATTCATATTTCTTTAATATTCAATATTTATTACAGTTTGGTTGAGTAGTTGTGGCCGCCTTGAAATTAACTGTCAATGTCTGCGCTTTTAGCTTCAAAAATCCTAAGTTGGCCACAACGCATTGGCTACACTGTACTATATTATATGTCTATTATGTTGTATTTTATGATTTGAAATTTTATGTTAAAGTATGACTGTGGCAGTATATGAACTTGACTTTGGTTCCCAGCTGGTTAAAAAATATTTGGATTTCACCACTCTGGTAGACAACAACGATGTTGAGAACCACCATTTTCCGCCGAATTTATAGTGTCTTGAATTAGACTAGTGTGCAGAATGCAGTGTCGTAACACTAGATTTTCTCTGCCTGTCTTGCTATATGCGGGATACAGCGTGGAACTAAAAAATGCATGTTTTTGAGCCACAGTGTCCATTAAGTAAGGTGCGGTGGTCAAGCAAATGTGCTATATTAATTATGGAGTGGACTTAAAGTGAATTTTTATTTGATTATTTACTTATTTCTGCTTCTACATTTTAATTTGCCTTTTTTGTTTTTTTATTTTGTATTTGTTGTATTTTGTACAAAAAAGTTGATTTGTTTGAATGATGATAACTTTTTATTTTTGTGTGTGATATAGATTATAGAGATTATTTATTATAAATGTATATATTTTTTTTCATTTCTCGTAGATGGCAGCAGAACGTGAAGGATCATCACAACAGTCCCAGTCTCAAACACAAGAAGAGGAAAAAAAGGAAGAGAAGAAGAATTAAAATCTGTTCTAATATTTTTATTATTGTTCTAATATAATATATACATATAATTATAATACAATTGTCCGTCTGTTGAAGCAGTTATACCTATAATATATAGAAAATTGTGTACAGTAATTACTTTCAATATCACAAGTTGAGTTGGAAAAAAATTAATTGCCAAAACAATTAAATATTAATAATAGATTGTTTGTGCGAAAGTCATATCTAACTAAATTATTTGTTTATTGTGATTTCTGCTCAAACAAATGAAGAACTATTATTTATATTTAATTGACAATTGCAATTAAAATTTGCGCAAAATCTCTTATCTATTCATAATAATAAAACAAACGAAATTGAAGCTGTGACCTCTTCTCAGTAAAGAAAGGCACACGTTCTTTTTTGAATTATTACATGTTATAAGTAAATCTCAAAAAGTAAGGAGTTGATTTTTTTTATTTTTGTTGCACCAAAAGTAGTGATTCAATAGCTTTAGATTTCTTATAATTTTTAAAATGTAAATTAGTATTTTTCTTTTGCTTTATGATAATTGATCGATTTTGAAAGGTGTTTTTTTAAATGTTTGGCAGAATGTGTTTTGGATCTTTTGTCAATTTAATACACATCTGTATTGAAAAGTATCTTCATACAGTATATGAAAATAGTTTGCTTATATTTTTCAAAATGAAATAAAAAGGGGATTTATTGGCTTACCAGCACTATTTGTGTTTTATAAAGAATGTGTTAAAACAGGCAGGTTAAGTTGCTTGTATTCTTAAAAAAATCTGCCAAAATCAATATATATTTAACTTTTGATTTTAATAAAAGGCAAGATTATATGTATATAGTCTATGTATATAGATTTACATATTGAAGTTTTTTAAATATTTTTTTAGGTGAGAAAATCATAAAGGATCCAAATTTTGTGCGCCCAAACATTTTTTTTTAGTTTCATTTTGACATGAAACGAAATATACAAATTTGCAATTTAATGTTGCTATATCTATATATATATTTATTTTTTTAGGTACTTTTGAAAGCCCAAATTGTCCCAAAAACATATAATAATGAATTTTTGGCATTATTTAATGTTTCCTTATATATTGCTAAAATTCAAATTTTCATATATTCAAAATCACCTGATTTCGTAAAAATATTACGTATTTTCTTTCAAAGTCGGTACAAATTTCATATGGAAAATGGAAATATGTTGTTATAATAAAGGACTGGTATTGCCCTAAGTTGTTCTATTTGTGTGTATGTTTGTTTGTTACGATTTTATCATGTATTCTGGTTTATGAGGTGAAGCATTTAAAGATTTGTGGAAGATAGGCCTAATTTACTTGAAATTATTCTATGAATATATATAACACTTTTTTGTTATTTGAAATGCCTGGCTCATTGTTTCACAGTTTTCAATATCAAACAATGTAGCATGCCGAGTGGCGGAACTCTAACGCCACGCTTTGTCTACGAGAGCAATTTTTCGTTTTTTGAAATATTATGTATATTTTATTTATTAGTACCAAAATTAAATTAGGTCTACTCCATTAGTTGGCGAATATGTTTTAAAATCATTACGAACTGTATGGTTGTATTTTTTTTTTTCAACTATGAAAACGGTGCATATGTGAAAAGAAAATGTTTTAGGAATTACTTTATATAGCCTTTGTGTTTATATTTTATGTGTCGGAAAAAAGACGAAATTATTAAGAAATAATTGTTATTTTAAATATGATGTAATAATTTATGCACTAATTTTGTTTGTTTGTCTGTGTGGTATGGTCACGAGAAATTGTATGTGGAATTAGATGTTAGTGAAATATATTATTTCAGAAATATTTTATTTTCTTACCTGTTAAATGTTAAATATAATAAACAGTTGGTTATATAGCTTCACATTCCCACGCATAGGAGGGTAGGCGCAGTGAACCTAGTGACAAGACTTCTCGATTAGATTTGCGCCACGGTTTACAACATCGACAAAATGATTAATTTCAAAAGTTGCGAACAGGAATAGCGTCCGGGGAATTCTTATAATTATAATAATTTCCCATTGAGAATCAAACCGTAATTTTATGGATTTATATGAACCGTATTTAAAAGCTTTTAAAAATAAGCTCCATGTAGAGAACATTTTTAGAAGACAAGGTACAGTTCCTGTCATATACGCAGCACGTGTGTGAAGTTTTAAAAAGAAAAAAGAATTTCAAATATATGTAATGAATGAATAATATTTTAATGTAACAAAATTTTGAATCGGTATGCTATGCCTCCAGAATTTGACGGAAAGTGGAGAACGGAGTGTGTTCATACTAGGTTCCCTCTGCCCGCTGCACAGTGGGCAGGATACAGCGTGAAGCTTCTAAAGCTTCAGTCTTATAATAAAAAAACCGATGTGAAACCCTAAAGCTGTCATATGCTTTATTTGTCGCCGTAACATTTTAAAAATCGTTCATAATTTTAGTAAGTAGAATTACGAACTAACGGTTTTTATAATATTACGGTGACGTTTACACAGATTATTTTATTTTCTTTCGACTCGTCATTTGACCATTTTGAGCACTCTAGTGTGAAGGTAATCAAACTAAGCAATGACCTTGAAATGTGGATGACAGACGCAGCAGCAGTAGGGTAGGCAGAGGGAACATCAGTGTTAAGACACTCCGTCCCCACTTTCTGTCGAATCCTGGAGGCATTCCGTGTTGTATTAATGATGCAATATAATGAAAACTCGTGATTTTACATAATACTTTATTCAACTAACTAAGTCATTATATATTAGTTTGCCTGACATTTAGGAAATCTTAAAAACAAATTATTTCTTGACACTTAAACATTTTGGGTCTATTTTAGAACATTTTACATTATAATTAAAGTAAAAACATTAATCAATGACCACCTTCGAACGCTATGACCAAAGGCTTTCCTTGTTGGTCGTCATATCGATCGTTAGATTTACAGTTGTACATAGAGACTACGCCGTACGTGAGAATACCTAAGCAAAAGAAGGTGACCATGAGGCCCGCTAAGATTTGAGAATTGAAGTAGGGCCCGCAGTTCACGGCTGGACCGAAACATCGAGATTCGTTGGTCGAAGCATTTGTTGACCTTATATAAGAAGCAGATTGGAATGGTTGTATCTGTAAATATAAGTACATAATCATTTCACTTTTTGAGACAGTTTTGGTAAATTTATATTCTCGGCTTCGGGTCACCTGATGGTAAGTGATCACCGCCGCCCACGATCCCATGCAACACCAGAGGAGCCACAGGTGCGTTGCCAGCCTTTAAGGTGGAGGATGTTGGGCGCCGGGGCCCGGCATTATCTAATGCGAAACGCAGTGGCAAGAGCCACCACTTCATGCCGGTTTTAAATGCCGGGGGTGGTATTAATCCGGTCGAGTCTGCCCAAAAATAATTAATACCCAGTAGCCAGAGAGAATACTCGTAGAACGTCAAATGCTAAGTCAGCCGAGGTCAATTTGGACCGTTTTGAGCTTTAAGAAAAAATAGATGTCAAAACAATATAATCATATTATTAAAGAAACAGTGAATCTATTAAATGTAATATTTGTATTTTTTAAGACAGGAGTGTTCTTAATACCTGATAATGTGAAATAGTAACCGCGCTGCCGTCTCTCAAGTTGACCAGTATTAGAGGTTCACTGCACACGTACGACCAGTTCCAAGGAGCTCCCACCTTCATTTCGGTCCGACCGACCTCCTCACCCCACTCCAGTAACATCACGTTCTCTTAACACAAAGTATTGAGTAAAAGTTCAAAAATTGACGTTACAAATTAAATTGACTTTAAACACTGGTTATAACCGCGGCGATGAATTCCGCCGCTTAGCAGGAAATTTCACTGAAAAGTGGAGAACGGAATGTCTTAACGCTAGTTTAGTTGGTAGAGGGAAATTTTCCTTTCCGACAAATCTTCGAGCCATTGCGGAGCTTTGCCTCGTTACCAAAGCAAACAAATGAAAATACATTATTGGGAACAGAATCCACATCCATCGCGTTTATATTTGGTGTTAATTTGTTAAATGGAAATCTCACCAACAATCCAACTCTCATCTTTAAAAACGAAGGCAAATTCCAGTTCAAAGTCTGAATACGCCATGCGCGTGTTCAAACGCTGCTCCTCCCACGTCTCCTCCGCTACTAAAGGGATCTGGCTGAATGTAGATCTTCTCGAGCCCATTGTTGTATATACACCTAGGTTAAAAAAAATCTTTTTAACAATAATAAAAAGCAATTTCAACCGGATGTCATAATCAGAACCTAACCCTGCTCTTGAAATGTAAGATAAATTTCCAAACTAAAACGGGACCACATGGGAAGTAGTAGTAGGTTCCAAATGAAAAAATAATCATCAAAATTGATTCATCTCATCAAAAGTTCTGAAGTAATATAACAAACCTCCTTTTACAGAAGTCGGTTAAAAATAAAACTTTCCCATCGTTTACGTTTATTACGAGTATTATATTATGTTTTGAGCAAGCCAAAGATATTTAAAGATGTGATTTGTCACTATATTCTTTACTAAATAAGAATGGTTCACCAACCAATAAACCTGAAAAGAGCTCCTGAACTAGAAATTGTGACGCCTGGCTGACGATAGCTCCGCTGTGGCTTGATGGGTACAAAACTGTGCTTCTCAACTACAATAGGATTTAGTTTGCCCGTATAAAACGCCACTATAGGTCTTGAAGCTATCTGACGAACAACCAAATATACTTCTCTTATTAATAAATCGTGTCGTCTTAGAGCACTCGCCCGAGTCTCATTCAGGTTATCCATGAAGTAAACATATAAATGGTTGTATTTACCATCGTAAATCTTAAGTTTTGTATTGGAGTCACTTAAATAAAAGACATTATAGTTCTCTGGTGGTAAATGTTGTTTTAAAGTTTTATATGGCTGCGCAACAGCTGGGAGGAAACGTACTTGATTCTCCTTTAAGCTCTGGCGTAGATGATAGAATGGAGTTCCCACCGTGTCTTTAACGCTAATGTCTTCAAAACAGAAGGATTCTTCTACAAAAAGAATAATCACAGAAGTTCTTTTTATAGCTTGCTCGAGGATTTTTGCAAAATCGCTAGATTTCAATTTAGCGAATGGATTTTGATCCATCGGTACATGTGATAAGACTTTTTCATGGTCTAATACAAAAACTGGTGTTGTATCTCTTTCAGCGTTACTCGAAGACAAAAATAGTAAAAAGATAATATTTTTGTACATTTTTCTTAGTTTTAAGAAATATTTTGCTGACGTGTGTTGTATTCTTTTTAGTTTTATTTCTAAAAGATATAAGGAAGCAAGAAGGTTTTAAAAAAAGATTAAATATTACAGAGATTTACTGTAAAAAAAATATTTTTATCTTGTTCAATAAAAACACAAAATTTCTTGCGTTGACATTATTATTTTAATTTTATATTATAATGTAATTTTTATAGTTAACTAGGTTATAGGTAACGAACATAGTACGGCGTTGAGTTCCGCCACTAAATATCCAATCCCTTTTCTCAAGTTTCCCTGTACCTGCCTTACAATGTGTGGAACATAGTATGAAACTAAAAAAGATATATTCATTGATAAATTTATTAAAATTACATATTTTTACGGATTCATGGAAATTGGCATAATTTTTTGCCTCAGGTGTTTTTTTAAAGGTTTTCGGAAGTTATTTGCTTATTAAAAATACTTAAATAATTTTTTAAGACTTATGTTGTGTTTTCCCAAATTTTATATTTCGGAAATAATATTAAATTTTACAATAATATATTTGTTTTTGCGTTTATAGTGGCAACATTATATATCATAGACAAGCGTCAAATTAATCATATGATCACTTTTCACATGACCAATGGTTCTTCGTCATCGCCAATTATCGGTCTTTTTATGACAATTTCTGGGCTAAAAACTTATTTTAAGTAAGGTAGTCCTAAACGTCCACTAGGAATAGTTATAAAAATGGCGTTTTGCCGTTTAGTATTCCCTCTTTTAGTGCTAAGTGTCGTGTCGAGCTGTGCCAATATACATGTACCAGTATTTCTTTGGGGCGATTTGAAAACATCAATAAAGTCGAATCCCTTGTCTACCGTGCCTCAAGAAGACTTCGAGGCTATATTGAAGAAAGAATTAAAAGCCGATCCATTCGTCGTAATCTTCGTCGACGAAACTTTATCTGTTGAAGATTTTTCACTCAAAACCTCCGATGGCGACTCTTCATTCCCCTATTTACACGCTAACATTGGTAAAGCTGTATACTTACCTGGTGTGGAAAATGCTTTGCCCGTCCTGAACAACTTGGCGAACCCTGAACAAGTGGACCGCGTGAAGCTGACAGAAGACGGGCTTTCTGCTGAATTTGAACCAAGGGACGTAAAGGTACTCTTTATAACGCTTAAAGATGCTCGCGAAGGTGAATCAAGGGTTGAACTACTCCGTCGGCATAACGATTTCATGGCAGATATGCTAACTAAACTACAAGAACAGTATGATAACATTGTAGCTGTATACACTGCAGAGAATCCTTCCTGGACCATAGCTGAAAACCACTCTCGAGTTCGTCGTCAAGCAGGAGAGAGCCAAAAAGACTATGTAATGGATGGCTTAAGGTTATATGTGCAGAACATCATTCTTTCCATTGGTAGTGAAAAAACAAATTTGAATAATATGGCCAGTTTCTCTAGCAAATTCAATGAAACGGAAATGTCCACTACAATGAACTTTGGAGAGAACTCCATCACTTTAAACTTTTTACAGAAAGCTGGTTATTGGTTCTTCAGTGAGTATTCACTCACTTTTTTTCAATTATACAATTGTGTAGGACTTATGTGAGTGAGTGTTGGGTTGCTTAATGCGCAATGTTTTGAATATTGAGTAGTGCATGGGGAACAGAATGTTTAATTACTAACAACCTCATGGCTTCACCAGCTTGAACTACACTATTATTTATTTTATAACCAGAATTACTTTCATGACCTAATAATATTCCCATTTTAAAGGTGACATTGAAAACTAAAATTTCATCCAATTCAATAATAAAGTTATTTTGTAGCAAATTTGTCAACTTTCTCAATATTTCAAAAATATAATAATAAAAATTGTGTTTAAATTGGTTAAGATGTTTGTAAAATTGCAGCATGGCTGGAACAAATAATTTCCTAGCTGTGGTAAAGAGAAACTGTGGTGTTGTAAATAAAGTTGTGCAATGGAATGTGACTTAACACTAGATTCTATCAGCCTACCCAGCTAAACTGCATGAATCTAAAACAAAATAACTAAAATTTTCCAGGCTCGGTAACCCTCCAGCAAAGCTCACCATCGGCAAGAATAGAGGAGCTCCAACCCAAGTCCGAGGTGCACTCCATCATGGGTTTCTCATATAGATGTGGTCAGAATGTCTCCTTTGCCAGTCAGAGCTACGACATTGTTTTCCAAGATTTGAAGGTACTATAACTTCTGTTTTTAGTTATTAAAAAAAGTCAATTATCAAAAATCAGCTTCACATTGCATTCCACACCACAAGGGAACAAAAAAAGTCACACGGAGCAAGGTCAGGTGAGTAGGGGGCGTGGGGTAAGGTAGTCATGCCATTTTTACGTAACAGTGTGCGACAAAAAAGGCCCGATTTGTGGAAGACAGAGGACTGGTTTTTTCACCACGACAATGCCCCTGCACACGCGGCACTTTCGGTACGTCATTTCTTGGCTAAAAATGGCATGACTACCTTACCCCACGCCCCCCTACTCACCTGACCTTGCTCCGTGTGACTTTTTTTTGTTCCCACGTATGAAGAGGGACATGAAAGGACATCGTTTTAATGACGTAGAAGAGGTGAAGGAAAAAACGAGGGCGGAGCTAGCAGCCATCCAGACAGAGGAGTTTGAAAGGTGCTTCCAACAATGGGAACATAGGTTGGACAAGTGCATAGCTTTAGAAGGGCAATACATTGAAGGTGTAAAAGTTGTTTTGTAAAAAAAAAAAATGTGTGGTTTTTATAAACAAATTCCGGTTTTTTTTGGGTCCCCCCTCGTATACCACATATATACATACATATATATATCTAACCGGGGTGGGTTATACCATGCTATATGTGAGATAAATAATGGATAGAAAATAGATCAAATAAATTAATAATTTAAAAATATTATTTTACACTAAAGACAGAAATATATTATAACAAAATTATGTAGTGAGTCTTGGTTTTTCTAAAAATATAAGTACTCGTTTTTATAAATTAATAATTTTAAATTTACAGGTTCAACCCTTCTTTAAATCATCAAATGGGTCGCAACATTTCGGGGATTCACTTAACTGTGTAGGTTTCTTCACTGTTCCCATCTGGTCCGGATTATTTGTGGTCTTCATTCTTCTAGCTATCACCTTCTATGGCATCATGATGATGTTGGACATCAGAACCATGGACAGATTTGATGATCCCAAAGGAAAAACTATTACAATTAACTCGGCTGAGTAATTTCATCTTTGTCTCCTTGTTAATTGACAGATTTTGACAGTTTTTAATCTGTACCTTCAACTGTCAATGTTAAGTAAAAATAACTAGTTAGACATTCATAGCTCAAATAATGTTATCGCTTGACATATTTAAACAACAGTATTTTTAATGGTACTATTTGAAAAATTTTTTTTTAATTTTTCCTAGTGGACAAACAAACTATAGAGTAAAAATAGAGTTTTCTCTCTTTTTACAGTTTTCAAATTTCTTGTTGATTATTTAAAATAAATTGTCTATAGAAACTAAAGTAAAGTTTCTTATGAACGTAAATTTCGATTTTAGATTTTTATAATACATATAACCAACTATGTGCCTGTTCATGTAACATATAATTAAATGTATTTAAATGTGTGGTTTGTGATGTAGATGTCATAGATACAGCTTTTTAGTCGAAATATAAAAATGTAATTTTTTTTGAATTCGAGAATAAATTAAGTAATATCATATTCTTAGATATTAGAAAAGCTTTCCTTAAATCGGCCTTGAAAGTGTGATTTTTAGAACAACGATTTCAATAATTCTGAGCTTCAAAATATATTAAAAACATAGTGTATATTAAAAAAATATATAATTAATGAAATGAATGCCCTCCATGTTAGTGCCAACTTCATTCCAATGTTTCTATAATAAAAATGAATATTGTAATGTATAGTTATATTTTAAGTGACCTTTTGCAAAGTTGGGACGAGTATAAATAAAAAAAACCATATATTCTTAATAAACATTCATTATCTGTTATTATTACAGTAAAAAATATAATTTTACATTAATATAAATATGTTGAATACCTTTTTCAAAATGAAAAGCAAAATAAATAATAAAAAATCCAACCTGTTAAAGATTCGATTCTGTTGGAGGTCGCTGAGGTGCTCGTCCGAAGTATATTTGAAATGTTTATTATTTATGTATTTACATCCATGTATTGTATATTGATATCATTTTGAGGCCCTTTTAACTTTTTTATGTTGATTTTTTCGAACTATTAAATTGTGAGACCAAGGTTTTTTTTAAGTGTCTGTCCCATTGTGAGATGTTAAGGAATAAAGCTTATATAATGTTTAATTTATTTTAATTAGTAGATAGATGATCTAATTTTTAATTGTACTAGCTTTTACTACACGCTCGACGAGTCGTGACGAATTTAGCCGGAATGGCTCTAAGTGTAGCGCCCTGAATTTAGCCTTTCTAAAAGTTTAGAAAGCCTTAATTCAGGGCGGCTTCAGCACGTCTCGTCGACCTTACTTTACCTGTGGATTCGCCCGCATGGTGAAACTCGTGTATGACTCCTGACAAGTGCCGGACGTAACTGACCAACCAGTTCAAGATCCACTTTTGTAATATTAAAATAGATATAATTGAGAACCTTGTTCCGTGTTGTTTTTCCAACAACGCCCATAAATGTGTTAGTTTTACTTAAAATTTTAACTATTGAATACAATGAAAAAAAAAAAGATCTTGACAGAAAAATGTGATTCTTAATGTGTGAATCAAAATGGAACCCCCATTTTGATTTTCGAAGTACGGAATACTAAAAATAACCCATATACAGGCCGTCGTGGCGCAGTGGAACAAGGATGTAGCCCGTAAACGTGACGGATGTGGGTTCGATTCCCCCTTGAGGAAGTGAAATATTTCTTTACGTTTATATTTCCATTTTTCTTCGCTCTGGTGTCGAGGCAAAGCGCGGCGTTGAGTTCAGCCATTCAACACGCAATGCCTCCAGAATTCGGCAGAAAGTGGGGAACGGAGTCTCTTAACACTGCCTCCTTAAGGCTCCCTCTGCCTACCCTGCTGTGTGCGGGATACAGCGTGAAGCTGAAAATATAATATATTCTAAATTCAAATTCAAAATATTCTTTATTCAAATAGGCAATTATTATAAGCACTTTTGAATCGTCGAATAATATATATATATATAATCTGCATTTAAAATCGCTCTCCTCGCTAGTGATGCGTGTCCTGTACTCCGTTCTTTGGCTTTAGTAGTTCCATCCCCCACTCCTTGCTATTCAACTAATATGGGTATATGATCAATTTTTTTGTTAATTAAAAGGAATCCCACAATAGAGAAATAAATGTTTAGGCTGTCGTGGCGCAGACCACCCACAGACGTCACATGAAACTTGCGGTTTGGATATGGGAATGATAAACGAGATAATAAATACAAATATTTCACATAGTTTTGCTTACTTATTATGAGAAAAAATATCCGAGTAATTGAAATGAACAAACGAAATAAGTTAAAGGAAATTATAGACAATCTATAAACAATAAGCCGATAAATTTAAATGAAATATATTAAAATAGTTACTGTAGTTTAACCTTCAGAGATAAACGTATACCATCGCCATGTCTCGTAAGGTTGAGTCAGCCATGTCGCACCATGTCATTTCGGGCGACCTTTTAAACAACCTTCCTTGTTGCTTAGCAACGGTTGCCTAGCAACGGTTTAAATAATATGGGAGATTAAATTTTAATATATTATATATCGAGAACCGTGAC
The DNA here is from genome assembly GCA_037355905.1 of Heliconius aoede. NCBI lineage: Eukaryota > Metazoa > Arthropoda > Insecta > Lepidoptera > Nymphalidae > Heliconius > Heliconius aoede. Next base: position 2,232,922 of record JBAIZZ010000305.1, read on the forward strand.
CCTCAAGTACTCTGTATGAAATTTTATAAATATTTATATATTTGTAAAATTTCATAATTCTTTATTTTATAAATAAAGCTGATTTGATTTGATATATACATATATTTTTTTATACAGTATAAGTGACGGTGCCATATTTCTCATCTGTCATAACCTTATCCACCCAGGGGTAAATAGCTGGTACATTCACATAGACCCCGGGTTGGTCTTTGACCCCGCACCTAACGCCGTACGCTACCATTCCCACCATCGCGTATCTGACGTACTCACCATTTTCCTGAAATAAAAGAAATATAAAAAAAAAATATAGATGGAAAAAAATGTACAGAATGTTAATTATCTAGTTACATTAAAATAAAAGTAAATGTATTATTTACATATCTTATGCATATGAAGAAAAACATAATTCACGCTAGATCCCACGCATGCCAGTGAAGACACTCCGATACCAATAAAACACTTGTTCTCTATTATTCTCGAGTGGCGAAACGCAACACCGCTCTGCGCATCACCAGAGCAGAAAAAAATAAACATTTTTTAATCAGTTTCACCCTGTATCCCGCACACAACAGGGATGCAGACTAAACTTAGTGTTAAGTCACTCCATTTCCCACTTTCTGCCGAATTCTGGAGGCATTCTCGACGGCCAAGGCTATACGGTATACAGTACAAGCTTTTGTTATAAGCAAAAACCTGCCTTTATAGGACACACTAAAGAAGACCCGCCATCTTTATCACACGCGTCGACACCTTCCTGTCCTCCGGCACAGGTGAGAGACGGGTGGATCCTGAAGTACGGGCCTAGTCTTGTGGCTTGCAACTTGCTCTCGCACGCTTGTGGACTGACTAACGATAGTTTGTTCTGTAAAATAAATAATAAATGAACAAGATAAGTGAGAGATTCCCGTACTATTACTATTACAATTCTTATAATTCACTCAATGAAACGGGAAGTACAACTTATCGAAGTTGACAAACTTAAGCTTACAAAAAAGTACATATGTACTTAACTTTCTTCGCTCTTGTGTCGAGGCACACGGCGTTGAGTTCTGCCACTCAACACGCAAAGCCTGTGGAATTCGGCAGAAAGTGGGGAACGGATTGTCTTCACACTAGGCTCCCTCTGCCTACCCAGCTACGTGCGGGTTACAGCGTGAAGCTGATTTTATTTTTGCGCTCATTTTGTATGAAATGAACTACAAATATAAGTATGCAATAATTCTTTTCTTTGAAATACCCTTAAATTATCGCTTTTCGAAATTTTTTCCTTACTTTAATCCTTTATTGTAAGTTCTCACATTGTGTCAAATTTCGTAAGTGTTGATCCAAGGGAAGTACCCTAGAGGTTTTCATTACGCGGCGAATTTCAAAGTGCAGCAAAATCGATGCATAAATGCTCGTATCTTATGATTACCTTGGTTTGGAAACTTGAATTCTGGAGGCATTGCGCCTGATTAAACCTGATTATTCGATATTAATTTCAGCTTGACACCTCCAATCTAGAGATGAGAGGCGGACAGCATAGTGATCCTAACAGTGCACCTTTAGAGGTACAAATGTGTTCTTGAGGCATTGCCTGGCAGAACTCAACGCCGCGCATTTCCTCGACACCAGAGTGAGCTTTGATACCCCCGAGAGGGAGTGGAAATCGCACGCTAGTGCCGTCTAGTTCTTAAACGTTTTCCAGAAATATTTTTCTTTGCAATGCTGTTTCCTCACCTTTTTCAATATCACGGCATATTTATCCTTCTCATTAAATAATCTTCCCCATCCCATTGTGAAACATTCAGTGTCCGGCTCCGGCATTATCTTGTTCAGACAGGCCAAGCCCATGTGAGGGGCACTTAGTAAATCGAAAGGTTCCTTAAGGAGTACTAGACCCACATCGTAGTACAGAGACGCTAAAATAAAAAGCAAATAACTATAAGGTGTCGTGGTATTGTTGACGAGGCCGTCGTGGCCTATTGACTAGTACGTACGTCCGACCAGTGAGCTTGTCGTAATCAATGACAACCATTAGGGCTTTTGCTTTTGTTTATAATTTATTCATATACTTTCATTTTCCCGCTCTGGTGGACTGACCCACTCAACACGCAATGGCACAAAAAGTCACCAGAAAGAGGAAAAATGAGTGTTTTAATACTTCCTTCTACATATGGTATTCAGCGTTCGCTACAAAAATCTGCTTCAAGCAACCAAAATGTCATTATAACTAACTCTTACAATTAAATAATTATATGTGAAATGAAAAATGAATATAAAATAATTAATTATATTTCAGTAGTACTATAGGCGTGGTGCAAGGGCACTCCCCCACTCGAGGAAATGTAATAATAGGTTGCTAAATATCCCCCTTCCGCCTTTTTGTCTTGAATTTCGCGGCTATGTACAAAGCGCTACAGAGCTCGTATCGGGCAATACTATACATCATTTGAAAGGTCTTGACACAACCTACAAACCGAGGCTATGCATGATTAGTTTGGATACCGCATTCAGAAGTTATAGACGTGTAAACATGCAGTTCACTAACGCCAAAATAACGCGGCAAACCCGCTAGAGAAACGTTCCGTGACATTGATGGTGTTTTGGGGGATGGCACTCTATCACTTTGAACTGCGGAGGAATGGTTTCGACGAAACAGAGCCGGTGAAAACGACACCATGGATAAGCCAGCCGGCGGAAGACCTGTGACGACGAATACCGATCAATTCCTATCCCTGGACCTGATCTTGGACCTAGACCGGCATATGACATCTCGTGACATCGCTCAGAAGATGGTTGGATGGATGGATGGATGGGAGTTAGTCACCAAACCATTTTAAGCCATCTGCAGAACGCTGGATACAAAAAATGCTTGATGTTTGGGTGGACGACGACATTGGGTACGACACCGACAGTACCAGGGTGATCCTATTCTAAGTCACTCAACACGCAATGCATCCAGAATTCGGCGGTGAACAGGGTTGCTGTGTGCGGGATACAGCGTGATTTATTTGATGTAATTATACTCACTTCTAAAGTAATCTGGATGAATAATAATTTTTCTGGCGTCTCTTTCTTGAAATTTATATTTTTCTAACTCCGTCTGCGTATCCCATTCACCTCCACGGCATTTAAGCTTAAAAATTGAATAAAAAATGTAATATAAATTGAATATTGTTTTAATATCAATATTTACATATAATCGCTTATAAAGTTTTTTTTATCTAATTGAATACCTCAAGAGGTTTGATGTTCTCAAATTTATGTGCAGCTGTTATTACTACAGATGGATGTATCAACGAACCTCCACCAATAAAATCAGCGGACACCCAAACGTTTGCATTCTTTCTTTTCCTGAAAACAAAAAACTCATTCTTCTTCTTCATTTTCTTGTTTTTAACTTTACGCTGTATCCCGCACATAGCAAAGTGAGGAGAGGGAAAATGAGAACCTACTTAAAACCTTCTATTTCCATTAAGACATTTTCGTTCCTCATTTCCTGCCGAATTTTTAGGTATTGTGTATTGAGTGGTGGAGCTCAACGCCACGCCTGGCCCCATATTTAATGTCTTCGAGTAGGAATCGAACCTACAAACGTTACCCCCTCGTCGTCGTTTCACTCCTGTGCCACTGGATCCTGACGCCCTCATTCATCTCTTTGCTTGCGTGAGTAGATCTAGTCTTTTTCATTTCCACGCTTATGTAGTTCTAAACGCGGCGTTGAGTTCTGCCATTGTATACTATATTCCCCCTGCCTATATAATATATTCACAAAACGTTAAAAAAATTACTTGATAAGTGCAATCATCCATCTATATTCTCCATAATTTGCGTAAATTTGGTGGTCCTTAGTTTTATTGGGGAATACATATATTCCTACATTATTCCAACCGCATTCATCTGTAAAAATATATTTTTTTATATAATATTTTTAAAGTATCTAGAAGTAAGCGGAGAGATCGTAGTCGGTACTATGACTGCTCTGTACATAGCTATAATATATATATAATAAGAAAGAGCGCGGCGTTGAGTTCACTCACCGCCGCTCAATACCCGACGATATAATCGCCGTTTCATTTAAGTACAGTACGAACGTGGTGCCTTCTCATGTTGAAACTAAAAAGGAAAATAAGCGCGAGTCGGACTCGCCCACCGAGGGTTCTGTACAAAAATTGGAGGTCTTTCTTAAATTCAGACTTACTTAGCCAGAGCCCTTTCATCTGATACCTTACTTGAACTATCGATTTTAATACCAAGTTTTGCCCTGTTTTAAGACTATTATTCCCTTCATAATGTCGACGTTTCTTTTTTGTGATATAAACGGCCATATCTTTTTTCTAAGTATAGAAATATATTTTTATCAGGAAATTATGGGGCCATATAGATATATGATGAGATATATATAGATGTATACTAGTTTGAATTTAAATTCGATATCTTCAAACGTTTCTGAGATAAAGGGTTGACACACAGACAGACGGACGGACAACAGAGGCTTATTAATATAATGTTTATTACCATCTATTGAAACATGTTGTCTCGATATTTCGTCACTGATAATGACTTGACTTGAGTTACTCGTCTTTGGTACGGGAGCTTCCATTTTCACTTTGTCTTCAACAACTGCCTTCAATCCGCAGCAAACCTCTAAGTATGAAAGACATTTTCGTTGTGCTCTGGACAAATTAAGAAAAAGAAGATATTAGGTTCGCGCTCGGTGTGTTGCCCGCCTGCTCGCCCGCGTATGATTACAAGATCACATTTTATCGTGCAAGCTGCATTCCGCGTGTAACAGAGGTCAGGCGCGTGTAGAGAGAACCTAGTGTTAAGATCTGGTGAATTTTCGACACATTCAGTGTTTCAAGATGGATCTGGGCGCTGCATTTCTTAGATATTATTGGAAAATCGACTGGGAATCGAACCTACAATCACTCAAAATTTAAATGACATTATATAAGTAGTCTTTTTTTTTTTTTATCAGTGATAGGTAAGCGTTTGACCACTGTCTAACCTAATCGTAAGTAAAGACGAGGTCTAAGATGTAGCACGCTTACCTAGAAGAACCCTATTCACTCGACTCTTAAAGATCCCCAGATTGTAGTTATCGGGAAACACGGCCTCAGGTCTTGTATGGTTTCATATTCTTTTGATAGGTAAGAAGAAGACCTCACAAGAAGACAATCGAGAATTTCCTTAACTAATAGACTTTCAAACCATGCTACAATTGAACTCAAGTAACTTACCGAAAATCTATCAAGGCAGTGCCATCCTCTATTATATTTTTATTACCATCACATTGGTAGTACGGTACGCATTGTCCCTGAGTATAGTCGTCGAGAAGGCAATCTATTGTAGTTTCTGATAAAATATATAACAATATATATAAAGCAAACAAAAAAAAGTATGTAGTTTCAGCACTACGGGGACAAGTCAACAGTAGGTCTCGAATGCAGCTTTTCACAACTTAATTAATTAACTTGTTTGCTTAATTCATTAAATGTAAGGGATACTTACGTATATCAGTTGGACTCAAATCAATCTTTTCTTGTTCGGGTTCTATAATAAAAATATTAATTATTAATTATACTTTTCATTTTAATAGCTTTTTTCCTTTTTGTATTTGTAATGCATTTTAAACTGTATTTTAAAAGTTAAGAGAATTTAGATACCCTAAAATTACCTGTAACTTTTGTTTTATTTTCATTAGACCGCACCCATTGAGAAATTTCATCATCTGATGACAAAGTGGCGCATGATGCACCGTACACGAACAGCATATAAGCTCCATATCTGTGAAGAAAAAGAAAAATCTCCAATTCCTTACGAGGTGTCGTTGGACGTTGGTCGGACGTTCATCCGACGATATTAGGGTGCCTTCAAACGGTGGGTGGCTCTGTCATCCGACTTTGCGAAATCCATAGTTTGGCATTGTATGAAAAGAAAAAAAAGAAAAATGAGCGATAAGAGAGGTAGGGGGAGACCTCGATTGACCTTCGAAAACACAGTATCAAACATACTGGAAGAAGATCACATAAAAAGCATGAGGAACCCTCGGCGGGCATGCATGAAGAGGTTGATGACAGTGGACGAGTCGAAATAGGTACATAGAGACCGTAGCGTTTGGCACTCCGTTCTCCCTGACTACCCCGCTAGGGATAAAGCGTGAAGTTAAGTTCTTCTCCACCTAATATAATATAAAGAATGTTTCTCATCTAATTAATTTAAGACAAAAATAACTGAAGGCTGTTGTGGCGCAGCGGTATAGGATCTGGCTGTAAACGCGAGAGTTGTGGGTTCGATTCACACTCGGTGAAATTATTTTTGTTTTCTCTCTTGCAATGTTTCGATAATTGAGATGTGCGTGGAGAACAGAGTTTGATATATAGTCGGTAGCAGGTAACAGGTCAAACAGTTCTTCATAACAGCCCCCATGATGAAAGCGGTAGAGAACGTACCAATCCCCAATAATTTGAACGGCTCTACGTTGTATGCGATCAAATGGATCAAGGTGATACTCGGGTGCACCAGCCCAGAGATGAGAACAGTACTCCATATGAGGCCGAACCTGGGCCCTATATAGGGCCAATAGGTATTTTGGCGTGACGTACCGTCTCGCTTTGCTATTCCCGAGTTCGAGGCCAACTTGGCCTTGCTTTCCAGATGATCGCGATACTGGCAGAGACTCGAAACATTAAGACCCAATATGCCGATACTACACGCGGCTTTAATGGGAGTGTTTTAAAAGCCTGGTGATACGACAAATTGGGTGTTTAGCGTCAACTGCAGACACAAGTATAATCGTATATATGACGAAATAATCGTTCACTGGTTGACGTTTTTCCGAGAAAGACTTGCGCGGCCGGAGTAAACGGCGTCCACTGTGCTATCATCTGCATAGCAATGAATGTTAGAATCCTCTAACATGTCATTGATATGCAGAAGAAACAACGCAGGGGACAGCACGTAGCCTTGAGGGACGCCAGCTTTCACGGGCATATATCTAGAGCAATAGAGCATATAATATATGATAGCATATAAAGAACGCCCCATATCACACTCGATCAATGGCCTTCGCCATATCTAAACTAACTGCCTAGAGAACCAGGCTCTCAATCTCTGCCTTGCTTTCAATAGCCGCAGCCCAGCGGTGGGTTAGGGTAACTAGAATATCACCAGTTGAGCGACCATGTCGGAAGCAGCGCCTTTCTTCGGGGTCGCTCCTATACAAGGAGCGCCCTTTCCTTGACTCCGCGACTACGCTGACTGACTAAGAGTGCTGAAACAAACGCGTTAGCACCGGCGTCAGCTCAGGAGCACAAGAACGGAGTATTAGAGGAAGCAATGCCATGTGGCCCGTTCGACTTTGGATGCCCAAAGAGTACAGAGCTTGCCTAAGTTATTTGGTTGAACTTAACCTCAGGCATTGAGCTCTGGTACCGCAAGACGGTCGGCGACGTTGTTCCTTGATCATCCTAAGTTGAGTTCGAGGCAAAGAGAGCGCCCAGAAGATAGGGTTTCTCTTTGGCCGTGTGGACCAAGATGTCATTTCCTGTGCGTAATGTCTAATGGCCAAGAGCAGCCTTTGAGAGGGCCTATAACTCATGACGAGCGGGTAACTCTCAAGCTTCTCACCGACTTTGGCGATATGCCTTGCTCTGGCAATTTGCCTTTTAAAGTTCCTTCGGATCTTTAGTACTAATACTAAAGTACGTCTGCCATCTGCCTATGGCATCCCACTAAATGCAGGTGTACATACATACATACAATATGTAGTTATTTACTTATTTTAAATAACTATGTACAGTAGAAGGCTGTCGTTGCGCAGCGGCACAAGTTGTGGGTTCGATCAACATTCTAGGAAGTGAAATATTTACTATATATATTATATTATATTTTTATATTATTTACTATATATATTATATATAGTAAATATTTCACTATCAGAATGTCTATCGATAATAATTAATTAGTCCGGTTAATCGAGTTTCTACTGTATCAACTTATCGTGATCATAAAATTCCGAATAAAAATAAACTAAACAAAAATAAAAAAAACTAGGCATTTTTGCCCTTTATTCTCTTAATTTGGAATTTAAAAGCGATAATATACTAATAAATGTTTAAGTTGAAATAATTTTAATGTTGGTATTTCCAGTTATTTGTATCATTGTATTGATATTGACGTCAGAGCGATAACGACGCAAATGGGAATTACCAAAGTACACGTGGGGATTGTGAACTTATTTCTGATGCCATGTACCTAAAGTGTGGCGTTAAATTGCAATCCTATAGAACTTTTTAACCAAAAAAAACAAAAATAACTAAAAATTATACATTCAATATAATCCTTATATCTTTTTTTTTTGGTTTTCCAACGAATTGGTTAAATTTCATTAGTTAATATGGTTTTACAGCTCTTCTTCCTTGGCTTCCTGGCTTTGGCCGAGTTTCTGCGTACCTACTCGTAAGATAACAGACACATGACAAATAAAAACGAACCAGTAGGTTTAGTTTGTTTATTAAGACATCGTACAAAACTATGAACTAGAATTTATTCAGATCTAAATAAATTGCCTTGTATTTTTAAACATACAAATAAAATCAGATTCACGCTTGATCCCGCACACGGCTGGTCAAGCAGAGGGAAGCTAGTGTTAAGAAACTCCGTTCCCCACTTTCCGCCGAATTGTGTACAACAGGCATTGCGTGTTAAGATATAATAAAATTTCATTATAGAAATATTTCATTTCCTCGGGTAGGGATCGAACCTACAACCGATCGATTATACAGCTTTGTGCCCCATGTGACATGAATATAGTATATCAAAACGTATTTTAATTATTGGGATATAATTATTTCTTGTATCAAAAAGAGGGCGGCGTGTTGAGTTGAACACGAAATTTCTTGAAAATTGGTCGCGAACGACAGGTCTTAACATCTAATAAAAAAATAATAACAAAATATTATAATCCTTGAATTCCATAAGACAGTACCGTCATCGTAACGCGAGTATTTATTGCCGTTATTTTCCTCATAAGATATTTGTGACTAAAAAAAGTTACATAACTTTACTCACAAATGTGACGCGTTTTTGTGAGTAAAGAGCAATATTTCCATACAATCAGAAAAAATTGTGTAAATTCACTCAATTCGTCAATTTTTTTGAATACAACTGATCAAAACAAAAATGTAAATGTTCCACTGACTGAGTGAGTGACTATTGGAAGTGGTAATCACCGTATACAAATGACCTATGACAGACACTACGTAGTCATAGTAACAGTATAATAAAAATAACTTTATTACAAAAAAAAATGCTTACATCGGCAACTACAAACAGGACAGAATAAAAGCTTACCTCCGCCACATTTTGTACAGAACGACCGACCTTGCCGCGTCGTGCTTCGACACTGGTCTCAGTCTGAACTGAACTTTAAATCAAATGTCAGATGTATATACATACAGATGTGTATACTTTTAAGCAAGCTAAAGCATTTATAAATAAATTTAATCTTAGTTTTTTAGTTTATTTACTTTCAAAAAATGCGTACACATACGTCATTATGTCTCACTATAGTATATATACACACTGTAGTACATATGTACTACAGTGGATTTGTAGCGATTAAAATTTCCTTCTGACTGTAGATATAACGATTGTAAGTCCAATTCACACATTTTTTTTTTGTTAATTACTTGGCTATTGCAATCACCTGCCTGCTCTCGAAAGTGATGGAGAACATTATCAATAGCCAGCTCTTGATTTATTACGACGCTATTCACGAGCAAGTTTTGCTCATTAAACAAAATGGCGAGAAGAAGAGTTAGAGCAGGTCTTGGAAAATTAGAGTATCGCTCGAGCATATACGCGTGTGTAACGGCTAGCGAAACCAAAAGGGCTAGCCCACAACCAACTGCATTACACTCAGTTGTGGTATCAGAGAGAAACGAGACAGATACGGGAGAGGAAGCGCTCGAAAAGATAAGGGAGGTCGTGGATACCAAGGAAGGATGGATGAAAGTGAAGAAAGTCTGAAATGCAGTACGGAAACCTTGGAGGAGACCAAGAACAAAGACTCATATCAGCCCGCGCTGATCTTCGGGGTCATCTTATCGTATAATACTGATGATGATATCTTAGAATCGGGACTTGTTCAAAGACATCCCCGAGGAGGACTTCCGGTGCGAAATGAAATTCCGCCGTAAAGAACCCAGGAACCCGCAGACCAAACACGTCGTCATGAGGGTGTCGCCCCAAGTGTGAAGTTGAGGCGGGACCGCTGCACATCGGTCTTCAAAAAATCTGAGTGACTGACTTGTCACCACTCGTGCAGTGCTGTCTCTCTGCCTGGGCTACGGACACGGTTGGCAGTTTTGTAAAGATACCGCTTCGAGATGCAGCCACTGTGGGGGGCCCCATATAAAGACCAAGTGCGAGGGCTGACTCTGCAGCGCACCACGCGGATTGCCCGGTGCAAGTGGGGTGCGCTTGCTAAACATAGATAGCCTATTGCTGTGCTTTGTGCCACACCTCACTTGACTCGACATGAAAATTAAAGACAACATTGAAACTTTGAAAATTAAAATGAATTAATATATATCTTGGGAATATTGGTAAAATTTTACTTTCATAGATTATTGTATGTATGTATATATTTACTTTCATAATTTTTCATAAATGTAAATATTTACTTTCATAGATTATTGTTAAAATGATGTTATTATATCTGATTAAACCTATCTTTGGAGAAATCCTTATAAAACTTTAAAATTAAAACAATATATATGAAAAGTCTCTGACTACGTCCATACGTACCTAGAGGGACGATCTCAAAGCTTTAAAGCATTATAAATAAAAAAATTTAAAAAACCTGTTACCTGCCGCCAAAATTTCTAACCGCACGGTGCGTCAAAAACTTGAATATAATCTACACCACCCGGATATGTGGCACTCCACTACTGTGTGATTTCGTAGGAACTTTCCCCTCGCGCGCTATGAAACTGTGGAATGGCCTTTCAAACTGTGGAACAAGTGTTTCCAGGTCGATATGACATGAGTCCCTTCGAAAAGCGCTCTATCTCCACCTTAAAACCCGGCACGGGGTCGGCGGCGGTGCTCACTTACCATCAGGTGACCCGAACGCCCGTTTGCCTTGTCTTTTCCATAAAAAAATCAATTACACAAGTATAGAACTTGTGACCGTAACGCGACGCTAGCCATCCGTTTTATAGCTGAATAAAAATGTTTTGTATAATCGTGAATAATTTTAGAAACATATCGTAAGAGTCCAGAAATGTTGAGGCGGAGCGCAGTGTTGAGTTAATCGACATGCAATGCCGTATCTGATATAAAAACAAGTCGTTGCCCTTAATTTTTTTTATCATTAGGTACTGGAAACCAAGCGTGCAATAAGATTAATAATGAAACTTCAATATTACTTTAAAAAAATATTTAATTCTAAACAAAGTTATATATAAGACGTTAATTATAAGCTTTACATAAAAAAGAAACGACCACCACTAATTCACTTCATTGAAAAGCTACAAACACAAACAGTATGCTATTTAAACAATAAGCTAAAATAAATTTAAATAAACATAAAATCTTATATTCATATCACATTATAGTACCGTCATTCCATTTTTTTATATACTCTTCCTTTCTCTGCTCGCGTCGTTCAAAATATTCGGGATAGTGGGCCTTTTCTAGCGGATGCCAGTAGTCAAGCACCCAGTCGGGTGGTACTACCACGCGGCCGTACGCCACTCCCCCAGCGAGGCCTATCGATCTCGGAACTAGAAGTATAACCGACGTGGCGTAAAGTCAAAAGTATATTGTAATATGTGACAAAAAAAATCTGAAAACAAGTTGATATTTAGGTAAGTGGTGTACGGTGTACATTTCTTAAAAATCCTAAGGAAACATACATAGCATGGAGAAAGCCTTAAGGCCTACACAAAAATTTGCAGGCTACACTCTTTTTTTTATGGGAGAGGACAAGGCAAACGAGCGTTTGGGTCACCTGATGGAAGTGATTACCACGGCGGCGTTGTTCGTCGGTCATCCATATCGGTGTTCGAGGCGACGAGAACACCCAGGTGATCGGTTTTCTCGTAAGCCTAAAACTAAAATGTCATTTCCTGTGCGTAATAGCGGAAGCGAAGGCTAGCTAAAGTTGCCAAGAGTAGCCTTTGATATGGCCCAAATTTACTCATCAGTTCAGGACAGGTCGCTTACAAGCTTCTCACCGATTTAGACGATATGCTTGGACCTTGCTTCGGCAATTTGCCACTTAAAGTACCTAGCTCGGTTATACTCCCAGTGCCTCAGCCCAGATCTGATATGTCTTGCGTTTGCTAAAGGCAGCGAGTTGGAAAGACTTATCAAACCGAGGCTGTGAATCGCCACAGATTGGCACTACACTGCTAGGAATAAAAAGTTCCATGCCCTGCAGAATCACGTTGGGAACAGCAGCGGCACAAGCACCAAGGATCGTCCGAAGAGAAGCAAACCGGCCCGAAGAGATAAGATGAGTAAAATGTACGCATCCCATACCAATCTGCTGACTTTTAGTGCCAGACACAACACTCCATAGTAGGCAGTGGTCAGAAGACCCCAAAGGGCTCGACGACAACCTGGTACTATTCCGAATGTGAACTCAACAGAAGGTCACGCCGATTAAATACTGAGGGTCTGCCCATGCGTGTTGTCATTGCTGGCGATGTGACTCTACCACACGTACTTTAGTCGCCCCTTATTAAATTCGACGTCATCAGTACCACAAATGATCCTTTTTGATGCCGGGATCACACGGCAAAAGTAGTACTAGAATAAGCTAAAACAGAATTCTTTTCAAAATTGTGATTAAGAAAAATTATTTAATTGATCCAATACAAAATTTTCTTGTAAATTTCTTATTTCGTGTCCTATATAAAAAAGTTCTTGAGATTAGAAGCGCGTAGTCAAGGAAACAAAAATTTAGCTTCATAATGAATATTGTATACACAGGATGAACTAACACTTTGCAATCGGTGCTGGAGTTTGTGTCAGGAACAGTTCGTGCTGCCCGACCCAGAAGAGGCGACGCTTGTCCTTCGCGTCGGCCACGTCCTTGTTAGCGTCGAACCTGCTTCGTAAGATCACTTGGTGGTACCGAACGACATTTCTGAATACATCGGTTTTTTTTTTCAATTTCATGTTTTATTTTACATGTAGCAGGGGAGGCAGAGGGAGCATAGTGTTGAGAGACTCGCTCCCCTCTTTCCGCCGAATTCTGAAGGCATTGCGTGGTGGAACTCAACGTCACGCTCTTTTCTTCAAGTGGGAATCGAACCCACAACCTATTGAGAACCTCAGTACCTATTCATTTCACCCCATGTATATTAGCCGATTTTCAGTTGTTCGGCATATATTTGAGATATTTGTTTTTTTTAGAAAAAATCAGATTCTTGAAAAAAATTGGATATTACATCCTAACTGTAGGGTCTGCGCTCGTGATTTTTCGTTTCCATATAGCTCAATAGTAGTCCATTTGAATAACATAGTATGTAGTTGTAATTCACAGCTTTATAAAACATTAAAAAAAAACAAAGTAAAATTTTAACAATAACTTTCAGCGGCTTGGTTGAAACACTGTCTACACAACTAATTTCAAAAACTGCTGTTTCATATTTTAAAAAATATTCATGTAAAATATTTTCTGAAAATTTCGTAAGGCTAGCTCAACGATAACGTGTAACGCGTTAAAAATGTAGTTCAATCAAGAGGCAGCGAAAATTAGTTATTCTCATCTTTCTGATTTTACTTAAGTTTATTCTTACTGATCAGTATGGTCACGTACGTGACGCAGATACTGGCATAACAATAAAAAAAATATTACAATATTTTTTATACTGAAAAAAGGCAAATATGAGTCACATTACATTATTATTTATATAATGTTACATATTTCTCTTTTTCTAATTTTAATATTTTTTATACGATAAAACCATTACAATCACTCTCCGAGTCAATGAATATAAAATTGTTAGTTATGTCGGTCCAACAAAAGGCAACCGAAGCTTGTATTTAGTCTAAAAAAGAAAAAACCAGAAACCTTCTTCCATAATACGACTCAACCTGTCTCATTGCTTTCTTATAAAGATTGCACACTCTTTGTGCGTGCGACTTTAGCTGCGACGGATGGCACATATTTACAAATATTCAAATATGTATCATACTACGTTCATAAAATTTTATAAATTTGACATTTATGAATTCTTTTTTTAATTTTCTTGATTGTCTTCTTACAAACATTAAGAAAAGGTTAACTAGCTATAATTTAAAATAATTATTTAATTATTATTATTTCAAATTTATTTTTAATTATTTGACAATAATTAAATAATAATTATTATATATGGTACTTTATCAAGTTAAAAGAATATTTATTTAGTTTTTATTCATGTATGATATAGCATCTACTGAAGATTTGTTTATCTGTCGTCTGTCCTCAAAAAGTACTGTACCAATAACGTAAATCTATTTGCGTACTGATTGTACGTAAAGAGATTTGGATTATAACAACGTATAATATTACAAGAATGTGATTTATTTACTCTGTAAATAAAATTATAAGCTTTTTAAAAAGCTAACTAATTAATTATACTTTACAAAACCAAATTATTGAATAGAGATAATTTTATTAAAAGACTTGGATTATGAGTTCTATCATTATAATTAGTTTTAATTATGTAATATTTTAAGCTGATAACTTTAACTTATTTTGTTTTCTTATTGACTTCTGTGTATCGGGAGGTGCCATCAATAGTGGGCAATGGCTATTGCCCAACATCCTCCACCTTGGCGGCCGGCAACGCACCTGTAGCTCCTCGGTGTTGCATGGGGTCGTGGGCGGCGGTGATCATCCTCTCCCATAAAAAAAACCTTTATAGTAGCGTTAGCGTGCGTGTTTATGTCATACTTTACAAATGGTGTTTTATTTTAAAACGATAATTTTATTATTTGTTTTGTTTGAAAAAATCACTCTTTTGTAGGCTTTTATAGAGTAGTTAAAAGTGTGGTTTCATTTAAAGTGTTGTTTACACAATATACAGGATATTGTCATTTAATATAAATAAAAGCTTCACACTGTATCCCGCATGTTGCAGGGTAAGCAGAGAACCTTCTTTTAAGACACTCCATTCCAAACTTTCTGCTGAATTCTGGAAATATTACAGTTGCATCGACACTAACTCGACGTGATAAGAAATGGAAATGTAAATTTAAATAAATATTTCGTCTCCTCAAGAATCATAGAACCCACAACCAGTCGGTTTTACATTCCCGCTTTGTGCCCTTGCCCCTTGAAAAACAATAATATAATTCTCATGCAAATTCAAATTATTATAAAGTAATCAAATTCCAAAAATATAACTTCTACAACATTCAGCCTGTACAAATGTAAAGTCCAGATTCCCTTGAACTATATCTCTAGATGTACACGCAAAGTATGTAGTAAATTATAAGTTAGAAACGTTAGTTACTATCGCAATGTCAAAAAATCACAACGGTCATGGGTTCAATCCCCACTCGGGGAGAGAAAATTATATTTCATATTTATAACTGGAACTTGCAAATATGAATAATTTTAATATAATTCTGGGGATGATTCTCGGAGGAAGGTCAAGTATTTATATCGAATTTCAATTTAATATCATCAATCATCCCCTGTGTGGGAATCAAACCCAAGATCTCACAAGGATAAATAAAACACAATCACTTTGCTCAAAATATATTTTGTTTGAGGACAACAATTCATTAATTATTAACATTTTGATAAGAGATAAGCTACCACAATGACTGATAATGATTATAATTTAAAAAATATAAAATACTAGCAGCCTCAGGCGGCTTCGCCCGCTAGAATCATACGAATATTTAATTACATATATTTGTGAAATTATTATCAGTTAAGGGGGTAAATTCTAGAAACCGTTTAACATGTGTTCGATGAAATATTTTTAATTTAAACATTTTTCATACAAACTTTTAACCCCTATTTTACCTCTTTAGGGCTAAAATTTTTCAAAGTTCCTTCTTAGTGGATACCTCGTTATGAAAATAAACATGTGTCTAAATTTCACGTTTCTATCACTAGCGGTTACGGCTGTACGTGCGTCTTACCTCAGTCAGTGGGAACATCTCCTTTTATATATATATAAACAAAATTTAATAATAATTTTAAATTTATATAATTAAGCTATCTCGGCACTGGTTCTTTTTTACAATATCATCTAAGATCTTATAATATATATTATAAGATCGTGTAAGTGTAAGTGAAATACTATCTATACTATCTGATTATAACTTATATCTTACACTTAACAAATGTTAATAATTATTATTATTAACATTTGTTAAGTCAAAATTTTTAAAAATGAAAATTTTAAACAATTTTTGCAAATAAAATTTCAATAAAAACATATATGAATTCACATAAATTTATGAATATTGAGTACAATATTTGTTTTATTTATACTTCATATGAAAGAAATATATATAAATATGTAAATTTATTGAACTTTGTTTTGAATTAAACAATTTAATAAAAAAAAATTCAGCTTCACGCTGTATCCCGCATACAGCAGGGTAGGCAGAGGGAACGTAGCATTAAAACATTTAATAAGGAACGTAGTTATTTTTGTTTACATTTATTTTAAATATACTGTTTTTAATACTTTCTAATCATTTATTTTCATTTGATTTCATTTGTTCTCGTAATCTGGAAATTTCTGCGCCGAGTGTGTCCATATTTTCCTAGAAAAATGATTATTGTCATTTTGTTATAAAAGTTAGAAGCCGGCGGAGCGCAGTGCGGTCAGCTAGTCGTGAACGCCTAGAACTTATCTGTAGTGTCTATCTATTTTTTTTTTTTTATGAAAAATAAGCAGGTTTAGAAAATCCAAAACCTTCACGGCCACGACTAGTTGACGTCTGTTACAATATAAATAACCGAACTGTTATAATATAAATAATCAAAACTTACCTTAAGAGTAATATTTTTCAACAGTGTATCCTCCAAAACGGCTTGGAGTCGTTTGTTCATTTCCAGCGAAAGCTCTAGAGTGATGCCGGCGGGATCTCCCCCCCACACGGCGGCCATCGCGCCGCCGCCCAGCTGCGCCATCTCGCTCTAATATATGGGAAATCATTTTCGTGTCATTCTCACTCGGAAAAGTATGTTCCCTCTACTATTTTAAATGCATGGGACTCCGCCCCTACAATTGATCTATCTCACTCTAATGTATGCAGAATAATTGGAAAAAATATAACTCTTACATCATATATCCGCTTCGTTCACACATTTTTAATAACAGCAGTATCTCGTTCTAACTTATGAAAAATAAATATTACTTATTGAATAAGGAAATTAAATGAAAAGATTAAATTTAAAATATTATTATATTAAATTTAAAATTTTAGTAAAGAAAACAAATTAATTTTAATTTCTATTCTAACACAAAATTTTCCGCGCCCAAACAAAAAATTTTTGCAGATAAAATATGTTATTTAATTATAATGTCATTTTTGATACCTTGGTAAACTTCCTTGCGAGCTGACGCAGCGTTAACCATTAAAGACCAGTTAATTTCTTGTTTTGTACAATTTAAACTACGGTTAAGTACAACATTAATCTAATACTTACAACTTTCAATTAATATTAAAGAATTAAGTAGAAATAAAATAATAAAGTTATTATTTTAAAATATATGTGAATGTGTATTGTTATGACAAAGTGTGCGTGTGTGTTTGTTACATGGTTTTGTGTAAAATTTGATGTGTCATCTAAGTATATGTATTTATATAAATATGAATGTGTATATACTTAAACTGACCTTATGTCTGTCTGTCCGTTCGTTCCCCATACCGTCGCTGGGTAACTTCGCCAGCAGCACTCTCAACAGTTTCGCCTTCCCCCTCAGTTCCCTCGTCAAAGCTGCACAATGCTCTTGCAAGAAGTCGCATCTCTCAGACCGAGCCGCGGCCGCCCTTTGTAAGGACACTATACGTTCAACCAACGCTTGTCGATCGGGTTCACGAGCCTGCATTGGTAAAATTACATACATTTATTAAGTTCAAATTAAATAAAATTTGAGAAAACATACAAAAAAATTTACGAGGCAGGATTTGAACCCACAATATTTGGAAGCCGTCTAATCGTTGTGACCACAAACCCATACTTTGTCATCATGTCACGTTGTTCGTATCGAGTTGTTATTATTATTCTGCACAATATTTTCTATCAATACAAAGTTTATATGCAACTAAGTAACTGATACATTGTCTATATAAAGCCGGAACTACGCGGCGTATAACGCTGAAATATAGTATGTAGGTTCCTTGGGAAGCACAAGACTTTACGCGTTTAAGTTGAAGACAATAAATATACAAAGAAAGAACAATTCTAGACTAACCCTTGAAAATATTTTGTTTAAGACATTCGAATGTTTAATCTGTAATTTAATAGAGAAATTAATTAAAGCTAATATTAATTTCTTAGATATAATTACTTTCACCATATTAACTAACCAACTACATTTGTATACTATTGTAATATTATAAACAGGAAGAGTTTATGTGGATGATGGCCATTATATCACCAACTACTGTTTCGAATTAAAACATGTTTTTTCGACGTTCTGAATGCATTTAATTATCAAATAGACAGTAATAATATACAGAGACCGGTTTTGGCGCCGAGGCACAAGCGTGCGATTGTAGACGGCATAGACTGTGAGTTCGAAACCTGCTCGGGGAAATGAAATGAAAAAATTTAATATTTTAATTCTGTCATTCTAGTAACGAGGCTAACCGGGCGTTGAGTCAATGCCTACAGAATTCGGCGGAAACTTTCTTAACAATAGGTTCCCAGGTACCTTCTGCCTTCCCTTCTATGTCCGAGATATAGCATGGAGCTAAAACAGAATGCAAAATACTGAACTGATATTTATATGACGGCCGCCTCGACTCGACTCAGTTCTAAATAAGCTTAAAAATATGTTTTGTGTCATCTGAACGGTTAAAGCAACTTGACCAACTTGCTAACTAGCTTTCCTTAAGGCGACGGATCCTCCGGTAATGAGGTAGAGGTCCGTCTGTCTATCTTACTACGTTATAACTCGTCAAATATTCTAATATATTAAAATCTTTGAGAAAAGTCGTTTCTTCTATACAATAACATTCACGGCAATTATTAATTTCTATAAAAATTAATAAAACTTGATATAATATAATTTCTATATAAATAAAAACATATATATATATATATATATATATATATATATATAAAAACAAATGTCTGTTCGTGTGTTTATCGGTTCGCTATAGACTCCGACACGGTCGAGTCGATTGCCGTGGAATTTCGAGGAGTTGTTCCCTGGCTTCCCGGGATTGTTATAGGCTAGATAGATCCGGAATTCAGAAACGCATTTTACTTTTAATTTACGTTTTCGTCCAACAGAACGTGTTTTTTACCGCTAAGCCAATAGGTGACTGCACTAAACATCGCGCGAGCGAAGCGAGCGGGATCAGCTAGTATAAATATATATAATACCTGTACATCTGGTAGATTGTCAGTATGTCCGTTACGCTCCTCGTGTGGACTGTCTGTACTACTTAGTGATGATATTGATCCTGAAAAACAAATGAAATAATAATAAATATATATTGTGATTAAAACTAGGTTCCCTCTGCCTACCTCGATGTGTGGGATACAGCGTGAAACTAAATATAATTATAGACCTTAGACAATTGATATTACAAAATAATATACATAATATAAAAAATATACATGTATAATAAAAAAACTTAACTTTTTAAACTAACACTAGGGAGCCTAGTTTAGTGGTTTGCCTACTCTGCCGTGTATAGGATACAGCGTGAATTAAGCGGTATTAAGTTCTGCCATAGGATGTTTGAACGCAAGGTTCCCTCTGGCTATCGTGCTATGCGAAAAAACGCGCAAAAAGCCTGTTAAAGACACATACTTACCAGTTCTAGTTGAAGTAGTATCGTTTTGTGGCAATTTTGCTTCTAACTGCTCTATACGTTTTAGAGCTCTTTGCAGTTCACGATTCAGTTCCTGGAAGTTATTTAAAAACAATCATATATATTTTAAAAAAAACGATTGACCAGACACTTCTGTGTAAATCAAAAATAGTTTTTTAAAATATATATTTTAATTTATTATTAATTAGAATAATAATAAGTACACGTGATTTAAATAATAAATTGACATTTAAAAATATGAAATGGGTGCTTGTGTACATAGAACAAACTTAAGGAAAAGCGAAAAATGACAATGAAGTATGTACAATGTTTATTATAAAAAAAGCAGGTAACAACTTCAAAAAACATAAAATTCCCTCAACATTTTTCTTTTCAAAATAAAAAAACATTGTTACATGACTCACTTTTATGGCACTAGTGTGTTTCTTCTTCAACACACTATTCTCTCCTTTTTCCCATTCTAACTTTTTATTTGCTTCTGCCGCTTCCTCTGTCAATTCTGCCACCTGCAAAAAAATTTTACAATAATAAGTGACCCAGAATATAGTATAATTCAACTAAAAATGGATGTGAAAAATTGATAACAAGATATTTTTTGTTTTTTTAAACTTAACACTTTATCCCCACATGGTAGGATAGTTAGAGGGAACCTGGGAACCTAGGGTTAAGACAATAGGTTGCACGCGGCGCTGGGGCACGAGCGTGCGACAGTTGTGAATTTATTTCTCACTCGTGGAAATGTAATTTTTAATTTATTTCTTCGCTCTGGTAACGAGACGAAGTACGGCGTTGAGTTTTAGTACTCAATCCGTAATGTCTCCGGAAATGGTTCTTATGTTCCCTCTGCCTACCCTGCCATGTCCGCCATGTGCGGGATACAGCATGCAGTATTTACCACATATAAAAATACTGTTTTACCTTTCTAGCCATTACTCTGTTCTCTTTATTCCGTCTTTCAGTTTCTTCTTCTAGCGCCATTTTTAATTGATCTGTTTCCTTTAGTAGTGTGTCGATGTTTTCACGAAGCGACGCATTATCTGCTGCTAAGGCTTGAGCCTGGAAGTTAGTTTAATATTATGTTTTATTAATTTATATAACATATTTAGTAGTTTTATAATTATTGTCTATTATTTTAAATGTTTTATGACAATTTTGAAAGACATTAAGAGTATAGTTGTTTTAAATTCTGGTGACATCAGTGAATAGATGGAATTCATGGGCAGGGACTAGGAGTACAAAGGGAACTAGGAATATAAAATGCCAACTCGTCTTAGGGATGGTTCTTAAGGCACTGAACCCAAACTATAATGCCTAACTAAAGAAAATTAGATAATATTTCACTTGGTTGTCCTTTTTTGTACATTTCTAAGTTAACTTAACTTCACGCTTTATCCCTTGCAGGGTAGTCAGAGAGAACGGAGCGCCAAACGGTACGGTCTCTAAATACTTCTTTCGCCTTGTCCACTGTCATCAACCTCTTCATGTCCTCATGCTTTCTACGTGACTTCTTAAATATTGTATCTTAAATACTGTGTTTTCGAAGGTCAACCGAGGTCTACCCTTACCTCTCTTGCTACTCACTTCATTCTTTATTCATTCGACGTGCCCAAACCTGCTGAGCACGTTCTTCGTCATTCTCACCGTAACATTCTCGCTAGTACCTGCCATACTGTGTATCTCTTCATTGCGGATTCGATCAGCTAACCTGACTCTGCATATCTTACGAGTTCGTATCTCCACGGCATCTCTGCTGAGCATACTTCCCAAATATACCACTTCATTCACTTGTTCTAATATCTTACCTTTTACACTGATCTTGCATTCCGTCCTTTCTTCATCTCTTTCAAAAACAAGAACTATTTAAACGATTTTGACCTCTACTGTCAGCAATTGATGAGGTTAAAAAACCTATAGAAAAAAACCGGCCGGAGGTAGTGAATATGAAGGACGTGGTGTTTCACCATGTTAAAGCCCAAACCGCACTTATCTAGCTTGGCTGGAATGTGTTGATGCATCCTCCGAATAGCTTTGACCTTGCTCCAACAAATTTAGACCTGTTTCGGTTATTGCGCAGCTCTTAACGAAGCAGAAAACTAACTTCAAAAGAACGCTGAACACTACTTGTCAGATTTTTTAATCAAAAATTTCAAAATTTCTACAGCAATGGGATCATGGCACTACCCATAAGATGGCAACAAGTCGTCGATCAAAACGGCACAAACATTCTAAATAAATAAAAAGTTATACTTAAAAAAATATTTTGTTTTGTATGAACAATAGGAAATCAGTTTTGCCCTGAGCTAATGCGTCGACGACATTGTCCTTTACACAGACTTGCCTGCGCGTCCCCGCGGGCGGCGCGCTCGCGCTCGCGCACGCTCGCGGCGGTGAGGCGCGCAGCGTGTTGCAGCGCGCACGCCTCACGCCGCGTGCACGTGTCAGCGCGCGCGCGTTCCGCTGACAGCGCGCGAGCCGCGCGGTTTGCGCGCGCCGATTCGCTGGAACAATACAACGAATAGAAAATAAAGACCCAACCCTACTATACGCAAGTTATTCAACTGAAAATAAATTATTATTGGTCAAACTTATTATTTGTTTCTTAACATAATGACCTTTATATTTACTCCTTTGTATAGAGTGTGTTAGCACTACGATCTAGTTGCTTACCCACCCTGCTATCGTTGTTTAATTATATATTTTTTTATTTACCAAAATATATCACATTCAATATATATTATTAATAAGTCGAAAAAATTCAAAACAATCTCGATATGATATAGTTTTCTAGATTTTTTTGGACAAGCACTTAAGAAATTTAACAAACATGCTTGAAAGCGTAAATATAATCAAATTCAACAGCACGATAGTCATAGGGAAACTAGTGTTATGACATTCCGTTCTCTATTTTCTACGGAATTTATTGAGGCTGGGCTTTTGCCTTCATGCCAGAAATAGAATGAAACGGGAAATGGAAAGAAATGAAAATTTCATAAATAACAATTCATTCCCTCGAGTGGAGATCGAACCCACAACTGTCGCGTTACAGTCACACCTGTGCTTCCGGGCCACGACGGTCTTGTCGTATATTCCAACAATATCGCACAGAGTCGAGGTAAGAGGTCTTGGGTAAACCGTTGGAGCATCTCCCCCGGCTCCGTACCTCTTGACTAACTCGTTTTTTTATTTTAAAAAATGACTGAAATTAGTACTTCAAGCTATATAAAAAAAACTAACAATGGTTAAGGTTTAATTGAATAATTTTATCAGCATTCTGTTTTTTTTTTTTTATTATTTCAAGATGTTACCGACATTTATAAAATAATTACCGTATCGATAAGGGATTCTCATGAAAATACATCATCTGCGTTTGTGCCAGGTGAAAATTAAAAGCCAAGCAAATGCAAATTTATAAGAAGTACAACTGTACATAACAACTGACGACCGATTTATTTTTCTTGAATTATTTTTTCATTTTAAAACCAGAATTTTAAAATCGCCAATATTTATTATCGTTACCGTTGCAATTGTCCACTCAGCGTATCTGCCAACGCCGCTTGTGACCTTAACGCCGCGAGCTCCGCAGCTTCCTCTTCCAAATGAATATTACTCTGTTTTAGAGATTCTATCTGAAATATTTTTAATTTTAGGAATAAATAAAAAAAATCAACTTCACGGTTGTCAACGGTGTTCAACACAAAGTGCAGAATGGAGTTCTGTCACTCAATAAGCAATAAAAATATTTCGAAAATATCCAACAATACGTGGAGGATAATACAGTGTCTTAACGCTAGGTTTCTTTTGCATTTTCACCTTTTTGCATGGAGAAGAAAGAGGGAACCTAATATAGAAACACTCCATTCTCCGCTTTATGCTTACTTTCATATCCTACTCCTGTGAGTGATTTCGTAATTAAATTTTTAAAAAAGACAAGTAAGGGCCCAAAATAGATGACACGAAGACGTTATTAAGTAAATGAATGCCAACCCTACTTGTTACCTATCAAAAGATTATAATAAATTATTTTAAACATATATCTTTGCTTCCATTAAACAAAAAAATGTCGTCGTCCGGATCTACGTTACTTTTTCGAGTTAATAGTTAATTGTTCGATCATCGCGAGCCCGGTGCAGGTGAACAAAGCGAGCAGGGGCCCCCCTAGTAGTTTAATAGATGTGTGTAATCATTGTAAAAAACAGAGTATAAGCACAATTTGCTTTTTTATTTTGTTTTTTCTCTTAAAGAAATAAATATATTATTTTACTAGTTCATATAAAAAACAGGGTGAACTTACGACGACGAAGACGAAAACATGAACGAAACAGAGAATTGGCTCTAGCACATAATTTTCAAGAGTCGCTTCAATCCTGTCATGTTCAAATTTTAATACTTCCTGCCCCAAACATCGATAACACTTCAAAATTTCCAAAAAAAATACAAAAAAAATAAAAAATAGTGTCCCACCTGTTGATTAGCCAAAGTGATAGATCCGATAGCCTCGTCTCTCTCTCTTTTACACACGTCCAACTGTTGTGACGTTGCTGTTAGACGTTTCTCAAAATCATCTTTCTCATGTCGACATAATATTAAAGTTGCTCGGATTTCTTTTAATTCCGTTTCTGTATTTAAAAAAAATATTATAGACATTAAGAACTAAAATTTAAAAAAACTAAATGATATGGGGAGGGAGCAACCTGTTTCCTATTTTGTGGCCAATGGCGAAATTCAACGCCACGCTTTGTATTGTTACCAGAGCGAGGAAATGAACATAATTTATTGCCGAATGTTATTAGAACCCACAACTGTTAAAATCCGCCAATCATTGCGTGCAATGTCTCTAAAATTAGACGACACATGGGAATAGAAGTGTTTTAACACTAGGTTCTTTGCTATATGCGGGATACAGCGTGAAACGGTTGATTTTTTTCACTCACCCAGTTGTTTAGCTCGAATGGCGTCAGTCGCGTTGGTTACAGCTGCCTCCTTCACCGCCTCCAATTCTAATAGTTGTTTATTCAATTTCTCTATTTTTTCGGTACTTTCCTGTAAAAAAAAAAGAATAATATAAATTCCGTGTGTTTTAGCGGAATCAATTGACAGAATTTAACGCCGCACTTCACGTGCACGCACGCACCAATCGATACTAGAGCGGAGTAATGGAAATATTAATATATAAAATTTGACGATATCCCGCATATAGCAGTGTAGGCAAAGGGAACCCAGTATTAAGACCTTTTATTCCCCCACACACCACCCTATTTTCGAGACATTCCTTACTGAGAAACAGAATTCAACGTCGCGCTTTGTCTTCTAAGCAGAACAGAGAAAATGAAAATAACTAAAACCTACATCCGTTGCGTTCACAGTTAACAAATTAAAAACATTGTAAAATGTTATTTAAAGCGTGCCTTACTTTATAAGCGTCCATTTCGACTCTCAACTTGCTTTGCGTCCATTTTAATCGACCTTCCAATTCGCGGTAATTTTCTTTCAATTTTGATACCTCACATTCACTGTTTTGTAATTCATGGCACTGGAATAAGACAAAGAGAAAATAATATTATATATTAACCTCATTCATATTAAAATACAGCGGAATTGATTACAAGTAAACAGGAATATAAAATTATAGAATAGAATAATCTTTATTGCACACAAAAAAATACGTTTCACTTGATGCCAATTGTCACGCAGGGGCATAAATAGTGACTGTAAATGCGACAGGTTGTGGATTCAATTCCCACTCGAGGAAATAAATATTTAATATTTCAATTATCTTATACTAGTTATATATTACTAGTTTCCCGCTGCCTACCCTAGGCAGAGGGAACCTAGTATCAAGACACAACTTTCCCCACCTTCCACCCAAATTCTGGAGACATTGCATGTTGAGTAGCGGAAGCCAACGCCGCGCTTTGCCTCGACACCAGAGAGAAGAAATGAAAATATAAATTTAAACATATTAATTTTTTCGCTCTGGTGTAGAGGCAAAGCGCGGCGTTGAGTTCCGCAACTAAACAAGCAATGCTTCCTTTCCTGCCTGTCCTGCTGTATGTAAAGATAATGTTATTGTATATCTCTAAAAGTAAACCTATTGTAAATAATGACATGTTTGTAAAAAAAAAGAAATGCAACACAAACAAAATAATATAGCCAGTTTACTTTGTTGCCAGACAAAAAAACAAATTTTAATCAGTCCAAATGCCAAGTCATTTAATATTAATAGAAACATCTTACCTTATCATCATATAACTGGCAGATCCTTTGTTTGTCTTCTCTCGCAGTCTTCAATTTGGCTGTAGCCAAGTCCTTTTCTATTATGGCTGCTTTCTCTGACTTACTAGAATTCTCCGCTGCCCTCCTAGCCTCAATGGCCGCACATTCAGTGCTGGCGTAGCGCATTACTGCTGCATTTTTTTTCTTTATGAAGCTGTTCTGTTTGTTTACACATCTGTAAATAATAAAGTTATAATACTAGCGGCATAAAGACACCGATTTGCCCGCCGAAACTTATACTTCTTATAGCCAAATAATACAAAATATTTCCATAAATTATAGCTTATGTTTTACTTTGATGTATAAGATATATTATTGTAAAGTTTTATCAAGATCCGTTCAGTAGTTTTTGCATGAAATATCAATCTTCTTAAACTTTCACATATATAATAAATTTATACTAGGACAGGATGTTAAAAATTTTATTATACATTGAATTCACAATAACTATAGTACCAAAGTAGCCTAACATGAACAAAATTTACCAAAGAATGCAAAAAAACATTTTTTATTCTTTAGCAAAGCAAATAAGTATGTTCTATTCATTAAGTAACACTGTTAAGTAAATGACACAAGCCATTCCCACACAATGCACAATTTTCAAGATGCAATGTCTTGAAATGGTTTGTCTTGTTGTCAACATAGAAATTAAAGTAATTTGTTCCCCTAATCAAACACCCACATCCATCATGATTACCATCTAACACTGTGCCTCCGCACTTAAAGATATTAAGTAATGCATATCTCTCTCTAATATTTAAAATTTTAATTGAATGAAATATGAAGAATTGTTTAAAAAATTAAGCATATTGTCGAATATTGTGGTAAGCTCTATGGTTATGGGTTCAATGGGGAGTGGGGACAAAGGGCAAATAAGCTAGTTTCATTTTAGAAAGAACTGTTCATCTGCCTATCAGAAAGATCAGAAAGATATGGGAACATTTTGTTTTTATTAAATAGTTTATAAAATAAATATTTGCTTATATTTTTCAGTATTGTAGAAACTCAATTATCCTGCCCCCAGTTACACGGATTCATGATTATCCGTACTATCAACTGTGACAATTATTTTACAATCTACATTTATAAATAGACATACAAGTATAACCAGTTTGTTCTGGTTTTGTGAATAGGTAATGCACAAAACCTGCTTTTCTTCAAACAATCGATTATCCAGGTTTTCAATTATCCAAATAACCAACGACAACAAATAGTCCAGCTAATGGAGTTTCTACTGTATATCATATAATCATACCAAATCAACTTTAGCCTCCAATTCCTTAAATGTTAGATCTTTTGCCTGTAGCTCATCAAGTTGCTGCTTGACCTTCTCTCTCAATGAAGCATTTTCCTTTCTCTGCTCGAATAGAACCCTTTCTAGTGATTCTATTTGTAATTTTAACATATCATTCTGTGGATTGCCGCTGTTTTCATCAATTTCATGATTTAATGTCACAGATTCTGTTATAATACTTGCATTTTCAATTAATTTGTGGTCATTTATAGGTTTTTCTTCTGGTATATCTTCAAAAATTTCATTCAATATCTTTCCGTTAGTTATTGGTTTCACAATTTTCACTGATGGCTTAGGTGTTGCCACCTGACGGTGACTGTTATTATATACATTTTTAAGACTACCGCTAACAGTGGAAAATATTCCATGAACATTTTTAACGATACTACCTAAATCTTGAGAGAGTAGTTCCTTGGGTAATCTAGAGTATCTCACATCCAAAGCTTGTGGCATATCAGATACTATTTTCTGTGTGGCACTAACTTTACTCTTCTGGTTTGTAAATTTAGACAGAATTTGATCTTTATCAATTTCTTTGGCATTATTTATTATAAATTCACTACAACTGTGTAATAAGAGATCTAAGTTTTCGCCGTGTTCGTTAGATTCATGTAAACTTAATGTGGAATTTGTCAAACTATTATCATTATTTAAATTAGATATATGGTTTCTGGTATTTATGCTATCTATATGTTCAATTTTATCATTATTTACATCTCTGTTTTCTATTTGATTAATATTTCGTATATTAACTGAATCAACACATTTAAACTCATTTTCTTGAACTGGGAACTCAATTATTGGACTCACAGTGCAGGAACTTTCAACAAAATTTAACAAATTACTATCTACTTTATCATCGGAAGATAGAGAAGTAGGCGTCGATATTTCTGAGCTAGCATCATTTTCAGGGGCGCAACGGTCTGGCCTATCATCTTGGTTTTCTAAAGCAACTTGTATAATTTCTGCACTTTTTATCGGCGAACCATCTGATTCAGGCGACAACATGTATGCGGAAGAGCAAGTATCAAAGGTCTCAACACCGGAATCGCAAGATAAAAGTGATTTAGAACCAATCTCTTTTAATTCGTCGACGTTGCTGTTGTCAATTTGGACTGTAGTTTTAACTTCGTCAGTGGACATTTGAAACATTTTTTTCTTATCGTTTACACTTAAATCGCTGGGAATTTGCAGTTACCACTAATATTCTAGCCATTAGAAATTTTACAATTTTTTTATCAATAAAAATAAACATAAAAATATGAGACTGACA
The DNA here is from genome assembly GCA_037355905.1 of Heliconius aoede. NCBI lineage: Eukaryota > Metazoa > Arthropoda > Insecta > Lepidoptera > Nymphalidae > Heliconius > Heliconius aoede. Next base: position 2,261,793 of record JBAIZZ010000305.1, read on the forward strand.
CTATATGACACTTTTTAAGTGATGTCTTGATTATGCAAAGACATCAAACGTTATTCTAAGATGTTTGTTTTTATATCAATTTTTGTTTATAAATCGACTTACTTAAATACGTTAATAGAAAATACATAAAGGCATTCTTTTCTTTTAGTTTTAACTCTAAGTTCTAAGTTCTATTAAAAAAATCAGTTTCAAATCTTATAGTAAAACGAAATGTTACAGTTAAATATCGTTTTTAGTAAATTGTTATATACTCAGTACATGCTTGATTTGTTGTTATCATGTATTTTTGTTCGAATTAAATTACAAATATCAATTTTATTTCATTTAGTTATTGACATTTTGTGTAAATAAAGGTAATTTTGAGATTACAAAAAACAATTCGACTTTATTTTATACTCATTGGCCGTATTTAATTTACATTAATATTTATTATTATATTTATACTATAATGGCTATTTATTTGGTAGTTCATGTAATGTAATATAAAACCTCATAGTACATGTATTCGTTTTTCAACAATCAATTTGTTATTAATGTTGGCAATACTGAGTTCTGTCAGATCATTTTCATTGAGGAAAGAATCGAGGCCCCGGGAAAAGTAGGTCGTCGCTATTGATTTTTCACTAATATCCATCAAACAGAGAAGCAACGCTGCCGCCGTGTGAAAATAAATACATCATCGCATACCCTCGACGGAGAATAACGTCCATCATGCCAGTAAGTGAATTCCAATTCGATTCTTATCATGTGATATCCGGAAATCGCGATTTCATAACTCATGTCTCATTTCCTCTTTGTAGGTGGTTGATAGTTCACATTACTCGGAATTTGCAAATCTGATTACGTGTAATATAATATTGCGGCGTATTTTGTTTATTTGATTATTTATTTAAATGGTTCAGTAGTATAGTTTTAGCGTATTGCAGTTTCGTGAGTCACTAGATTTATGTCAGGGTCATGCGATGTACGTACGTCGCAACTGCGCAATAGTTGTTATACGTTCATGGCAGCGTGCAATGGACAGTTTTAAATGTATTTTTTTCATATATTCATTGTTAGGACGCGGAGCTCGCCGCGCCTACCGTCGAGAATGTTCGAGTTGTGGTGCGCGTGCGCCCCATGGACCAAAAGGAGAAAATCGACGGGTCGTACAACTGCGTGTCAGTAGACTCCGTGAACAACACGATAGCAGTCACGAGGAACAATGTCACTCCACCCGAGCCGCCTCGCATATACGCCTACGATGCTGTCTTCGACACTAATACTAGTCAGGTAGGAGAATATATATAGCAACTATGACGTCATGTGGTATCTAGAAATTACTCATTGTTCCTTTTGTAATCAAGGTGCTGGCTTTTGTAAAGGATTTTAATTATGGAATGTACCATTTTTATTTTTATATTTAATAATGAACAAAGAAGTAATTCATAAATTTGACAACATAGTAACAGATTATATTTAAAAAATATAAATTAAAAACAACTTATAAAAATCAACTTATAAAAAAAGCTGCAAACATAGAAGAAAGAAGATACTTTCACTCGACTTGTCCGTCATTTGGCTCGACTGACACTTTCCAAGTTCTTGTCAGTCTTGTCGAATGGTGGGTCTGTTCTGTGACCACTCATCAATGAAGAACAAAGAATCATTTTACTATTTATTTATTTTTCTATATAATTTAATTAGTTAGTGATAAATCAGTTTCCTTTATAATATTATAAATTTATTGTTTTATTTTCATTTTCTTGCTGTTGTTGTTGTCTTGTTAAGTATAGGTAATGTGTGATTACACACTGACCGACTTTCAAGAGAGAAGCCAAATGTTAATGTAACATTCTTATTGCATCTTGCTGCGGGCGTGCCCGCACAAGGAAAACCAGCCTGTGGTAGTGCAACGGGAATGTTACGTTTAAAAACTTCAAACGCCAAGACGCCTGTTTAGGAAGAAATCACATTTTTTTTTACTTTGAACTGTATTTTATTTATTTTATATAATCGTTACGATTATAGATATATTTATAGGTGTTTACTTTGTATATGTGGGTATGTGTGGGTGACATAGGGAGATAAGATAACATAATACTTTTTTCTAAATAACTGAACATCATTGGGTCAATTTTCATTCGCTAAATAAAATTATTTAGGTCACATTACGTAGTCAACATAAAGATATTGCCTTCAATATTCTATGATAGCGGCTTCGGACATTTTCAGTTAGACGCCATCTTGTTTCAGCGACACGGTAATGAATTTCAGTTAGGCATTTACTAGCAGTCTTTGTTTGAAATCATTTTTACGTCGTTATTTTTGAAGCTACTTGAACATAATCTGAATATTATACATTTTTAGATAACACATACTAGTGTGCAGGTGTAAATTAGAGTTTTTTACATCTCAATATAAAATCCCATTCACTTAATACCATTGTACTAATTACTTAAACAACGAAACATAAACAACTAAACAAAAACATAAAATGACTATTGGACAAACAATTGATATATTTTTAACTTTAACTTTAAATTGGTATACGAGTATATCGCGTATTATATGGAAACAACTACTCAATTTTCGTGACATAGCGTGTTACATTAAATACTGCGGCTGATTGTGTGTTGTGAAATATACAACTAATAATTAATATAATCGCCTGAGCCAAAGATGACCTCCGTTCTTATAAGCTCCGTTGCCTATTTTCTGCTGAATTCCGGAGGCGTTGAGTTGCCACGACACCAGAGTGAAGAAAATGGAAATATTAAATATTTCATTTCCTCGAGTGGTATTTGAACCCACAACTGTTATCACACATTAAGCCCATGCGCCTTTTTGTAAATTTTAATATATACATATATTATAATTTAAATAATATATTTTTTAAACTGTTGATTTATTTTTGTGTATATTAAATACGTGTTGTTTTTATTAAATTCCTTACCTATCTATAGTTCCTTAGTCATAAATAGATTATTTCAACTATACATTTTAAGAGTAGCAGCGGCACAAGGGTGTGACTGTACCGCGACTGTTGTGGGTTCGATCCCCAGTGGAAGAAGTGAATGATTTATTTACGTTTATATTTCCATTTCTTCCATTATATATTTCCATTTCCATTCAACACGCAATGCCTCCAGAATTCGGCAGAAACTGTCTTAACACGAGGTTCCCGCTGCCTACCCTGCTGTCCAGCGTGGGACGCTGGAGCGTGAAGCTGATTTATTAGATTTTTTAATTTTAAATTACATAATTAACCTCAACTTAATAAAATGCAATTACCTGTACGATCTATTACATATATTTTAGCTTGCCAGAATCCAATTGTGAACACTGCTTCTAAATCAGTTAAAACGTTTTTGAGATTAAAGTGAAAAAGCGCACAGAGACAATTTAAAAAAAAAATAATTGTGTTGTTTTCTGTTACTATGTATGTAATATGAGCAAGCAAATCATTTTGAAGTATAGTTCACACACTTAGTGTATATACGACTTAATTTTAAGCATCCGTTTCATATGGTCTTTGTGTTTTTAGGGTTATTTCTTGTTCGTCTGTCTGTCAAAAGCTTTTATCTTAAAAAACGCGTATTTCGACACTACAAAGGAAATTTACAATCTATATTATATATGAAATTTGGTAGCTAGTATCTACAGGTACTACACGTTCAGGAAAATATCTAAAAACTATACATTTGTGGTTAAATTCTAAAAAATAATAGCCTTGAAAGGGAGGCAAAAAAGAGGCTCTGGCTAAGCTAAACGTGAAATTCAGAAAACAAGCCCTCCAATTTTTGTACGGAATCCTCAGCCGGCGAGCTCTACGCAAATGTAAACTTGCATTTACTACCCAATGGAAAATTCACATTAGGAAAATGGTAGCTCAATCCGTAATTTATACCGAACAAACAACCTTGAGGTACACCTGTTGCCCAATAAATTAATATACCTACCGTCTCCATAACATCGGTCTAAGAAAGATACAGATGATCCAAAAGTTCTCGTAGTGGCCTTATTGAATAGATAATATTTATAATTTCATCTTGTGAAACTTGCGTGGTATTTTTAGAGAATTATTTTGACTAAGATTACTTAATTGGCTCACCCACCGCTGGGTATAATAATAATAAACTTGTGTCTTCAGGTGAAGCATCGGTATTATTTCCTCATGGGGTGAAAGGAACTTAGTTCAATTCAATCCCAAGAAGACACAAGCTTGCGTGTTAACCACTAAAAAAAACCACCAGTCCTTCAAAACATTCCCCTAAAAGCCGCGCCCAGTATCAGCATATTGGGTCTTAATGCTTCGAGTGACGGCCAGTATCGCGATCATCTGAAAAGCAAGGCCAAGTTGACCTCGAAGAAACTAGGGGTCATTAGCAGAGCGAGATGGTATTTCACGCCAAAACACCGATTGGCCCTATATATGACCCAGGTTAGACAGCCTCATATGGAGTATTTTTCTTATCTCTGAGCTGGTGCACCCCTGTATCAGCTTAAACCATTTGATCGCATACAACGTAGAGCCGTTCGAATAATTGGGGACCCAATGATTTGTGAAAGACTTGACACTTTAGCTTTGCGTAGAGGTGTCTCCTTGCTGTGCTTGCTCTACCGGATTTATCATGGGGAGTGTTCTAAAGAACTGTTTGACCTGTTACCGCCGAATTTTCAAATATCATCTACTCGCTTTGATCCGTGGCACTCCACTACTGTTCTGTTTCGTAGGAACTTCCTTCCACGTGCCACAGAACTTTGGAATGGTCTTCCCGCGGCAGTGTTTCCAGGTCGATATTACATGGGTACCTTTAAAAAGCGCTCTATCTCCACCTTATACTCCGGCAACGCACTTGTGGCTCCTCTGGTGTTGCACGGGGTCGTGGGCGGCGGTGATCACTTACCATCAGGTGACCCGAACGCTCGTTTGCCTTGTCCTTTTCCATAAAAAAAATGTTTTTAAAGTAACGTAACGAATCAAGATATTTTATTTTCATAGACGTAGGAGGGAGGGGCCGGGCGAGCGAACGCATAATTTGTCGCGTTTACAGTCACTAACCAATACTACGTTTAGTGAATGGTAAGTCGGAATTAACCGTGTTGCTAGTGTGCTCCTAGTGGGTACAAAGAGCCGTCTAGGTTGTTCTGAGACATACTGTAAATCGATGTCCTTTTGATTATTGAGAAGTAGGTACTGCTTTGATATGGACATCAGTTACCATCAAATTTGGCGCGAAGTGAACTCATAACACAGACAACAGGTAAAAATAAAAAAATGTAAATTTTTAAGTATTTCATAGATAAAAAAACATAACAAACATTCATACAAAATGAGTGCAATGCCTGCACTTACGTACGGAAGCCTCGGTAGGCGAGTCGGACTCCCACTTATATATTTTTGAATGTCGCATTAGAATGAAGATATGTTGGTTACGACACGTTTCCGTGTAGCCGGGCGTTATCAGTTCCACTAGTGACGTACACGGCCCCGTCAAACTTGGTGATTGTATGAGATGTTGGCGCTTCTAGGATACCATTTAAAGGAGCCGACCTGATATGTTAACACACGTTAGAAATCTGTGCAATGATTGTTGTCCTTCTAAATTAATGTTCTTATATGGAATAAAGAATTTTGTTGTACCTTTAATAAAAATAAACAATATAAAAACAAATATTATAGACATGAGATGATATGGCGACCAGAGAAAGGGAATGTGTGATTTCTGTTACGAATACCACACACGAATTACATGGTAACAAGACAATACGGCGTGGAAATAAAAAGAAACAATAGGTTCATTCCTTATTGAAAACTCGTGTATCGATCTTCAAAGGACTTCCTGACATTCCTTTACAATCAGCGTTAATTCAAATAATGAAGTGGACGCAATATTGTAGACCAATGGGCCAATCTCTCAGGACGGGAGATCACAATAATAGATATAAAAACTTAACAGTCTATACCGTTAATACATGTGAATACGCCACTGCTGTAAGCTCGAGGTAGAGCCGTCGTGGCCCAGCGACTCCGCGTCTAGCGCGCAATTGCCTTTGATTATAATAACCAAAAGATCTAGCTTCTCGTATAAAAGTGGATCATAACTGTACCAGCCATGAGCCAGGCTATGAAAATCAATATCGCCGGCCCTGAACAGGCGACGCCCTTACGCTACTCGAGCTCGACCTATATTCTGCGACCCACGGCCCTTCACATAGGCCGATGTAAACCGTTACATATAATCTTTTCAGATGTTTCAGTCGATTTTAAGAAAAATAATATTTACATAATAGCCTTTGTTTTACTGTAAAGTTCGTGTCTAATGTCTAAATCCGTTCATCATTTATCATATCAGTAAGAGAGTAACGTAATTACCGGTAAGTATGAACAGTCGTGGCGCAGGGGCGCAAAGCGTGATGTAAAATCGATTGGTTGTAGATACATTTTAGATCTCTCTTAGTAACTTTTTGGTGGTAGAGATAAAGATTCTAACGACATATACTCGTACTCTGTTATCAAATATTCTGCCAGTTGATATAAACCTGTGTATCATTGTAATGTAAGTATAGGCTTATACTGCAGAAGTTTTTGAATTCAGTTTACAATTTCGCGAGTAATATTTTGAACTAACGATTTTTATAATCTTACGGTGACATAATACTTTGAGTGTAATCACGTAAAAGTTCTTATTACATTTCCCTACATAACCTTGAAGTTAATAATGTCTGTACAGTAGGCAGCGGGAACCTGAGAACGTAGTGTTAAGACACTTCGCCCCCATCCTGGTTATTCTGGAGAAGATAAAAATTGAAGCTAAAAAAATCATTTACGGCGTTTTGAAATATATTTTTTATTTCATCACAAGAAAAGAGGTCGTCGGGGGAATAAAACGGGGAAATAAAAATATTTAAAATTTTCAGTTCCTAGCTCTGGTAACGAGGCAAAGCACGGCGTTAAGTACCGCCACTCTACACGCAAAGTGTTTAACGCAAGGCATTGGGAACCTGGGAAAGGTTCCCAATGCCTAACCTGCTATGTGCGGGGTGCAGCGTGAAGGAAAAGACAAGCAAAAAAGATGTCACAAGAATAAAGAACACAACGAGTAGCGCGCGCTTAAATTAGAACAATAGTAAATTGTTTAGTTATTTCGAAATTATCATAACGTCCTTGCGGGGTTTCTTCAAACCGATAATCCTATTTAATGGAAACTCCTGTAAAGATAGAAGCCATGGATAATATAGGCTTTCTACTAATACTCTAAGCACCCAAGAAGTGGGGCAGAGTCTGGTTAAATCTCCTACTACTTCATTTGTGTGGCCGCCCGCGGCTTTGCCCGCTTGAACTACATTAACTGACAGTCAAATGTTAACACATTGTCAGTGAATAATTTAATTTGATCCTTCAGAAACAGCCTTAAATGCTAAATTATTGATTGGCGTAAGAATTTATAATATTCTATGTAAAAAAAATTGCATATTAACTCCTGTACAGTTTTTAAATTACTTTCATATATACATAAAATTCGAACAAATTGAGACCTTTCCCTTTCTTGTATGTTCTTGAATGTAAACTACATCCCAACCCCACATTTTCTAAATGGCCTAGAAAAACATCTATCTATATCTTATACATACGCTTAGGAATCTTTAATCGACAAATTCAATAGGCAAGTTTGTGTCTATAATATTTAGAAACAAAGTATTTGTATGATGCAATGTTAATTGGAGTCCAAGCGGGGTAGCCGTACACCGCACACATTCCACCCCCTGGGCCGCCACAGGCGAGATCGATAGCTGCATCGCGCATCGGAGTCGCGCGGGTCGCGGCCCTGCCCCACTGGCCTAGTTACCATGTCGTATGTTGTAACTGCCGATCATGTTGAAATTATGTACAGTTTAAATAAATAACCATCATATGTGTTTAGATAGGAAACAGATTATACGAAAGCAGGGAAATGAGAAAATAAAATTACATTGTCTTTAGTTGGTAAACGTAATAAAGTCAAGACGTAACTTTCATTAGTTATAACTTCAAAAATCCTATTAATTTGTCCTGGTGGATCCGTTTCCCACTCGAAATGAAATATTTAATATTTTCAATTTTTCGCTCTGGTGTTGAGGCAAAGCGCGGCGTTGCATTCCACCCCTCAACATGCAATGCCTCTAAAATTGGCGGAAAGTGTCTTAATGGAAATTATATTTTATAATAAAAAAAGTTGAAATACTGATTTGAATTGAAAAAAATCTCTTTTGTTGTTTGTTTGATAGTCTATTTATCGAGGAAGGATATACGGCCATATGTATATATATATATTTCATCACGTTACTCGCTTAGATTCGCGGGAATTTGCTTAGAATAGCGGGATACCCGCTTTACAAATATAGTTACCTCGAACACGTAAGATGTGTCATGTGCCTTACACAACTCCAATTAAAATCTTTTGTCATAATTATAATCTTGATGGTAAAATTAAGAAATATATACCTATATATTGTTCTGCAGATGGACATTTACGTTCAAACGGCGAGCCCGATCGTCGAACAGGTGCTCAAGGGCTACAACGGGACTATCTTCGCGTACGGACAAACGGGCACCGGCAAGACCTATACGATGGCAGGGAGCAACTCAGCCCCGGAGTTGAGAGGCATCATACCCAACTCCTTTGCCCACATATTTAGTCATATAGCGAAGGCTAAAGATGACGAAAAGTGAGTATGGAAATTCTTTTAAAATAATTTTTTTTTAGCGGCACGATGCATACTGCATATAGTAGTAGGTAGGCAGAGGAAATCCACCTACTTTTTGAGTTTGTCTTGTCACGAGACAGGAAATTAGAATAATTCATTTCCTTAAACGGAAATGGAACCCAAAGCCGTCGCGCTTACAGTCAGACGCTGTGCCACTAGGACATGACGGACGGTTGTTTAGAGCACAAAATAATCTAGCTTCAAGTCAACGCAATCAAAATACACAAGCATTTATGCATCGTTTTTGCTGCATTTTGTATGTATTTTGTAAAACCTATACGGGGCTTCCCGTGGATCAACCATTAGGAAATTTGGCAAGAATTTACAACTGTAGGATAAATAAAGGAAAACATCCGAAAAAAAGTAATCTATAGATATTTCATAAAATAATTACAAACTTTTATAATTGTAGTTGATTTCATATAAAATGAGCGCATACATTCGCAAGCTTAAAAGGCTGTCAACGTTTATAAATGGTACTTTTCATGTTGACGTTGGGAACTTGCCACCAAAATAGTTTTTCAGATCAGTACTCGTAATTGGACTGGTTCTTTTCTGTCCTTCTATTTCTACTATAATATATCAATTAATATTATAAATGTGAAAGTAAGTCAAAATGGATGTTTGTTCCAATTTCAAGCAACTAGACGAAATAGATTCATCATCAAGAAGTTTATTTAATGATTTTGTATAATTTGGCTATATTATAACAATAATGAGCGGGCGAAGCCGCAGGTGGCTTGCTAGTAGTTATATAATTTGGACACCAGATTCCTAGTATGCGTGACATATTTGGAAATTTACAATGAAGAAGTGCGGGATCTTCTCGGCAACAATCCCCACCAGAGCCTCGATGTGAAGGAACGACCAGACATCGGAGTCTTCGTTAAGGACTTGACTGGTAAGTAAGACAAATACGTAGTACCTAAACAAACGCCCATATTCAGAGATTCCCTGCTCATCCCGCCAAATAAGTAACAACCATGAAAAAAAATTAGAAAATGGGATCGAGAACGTGACATCGCTACATATTTTTCTGTCCCTTTCCTTAATTACAAAACCGATAATGATTAAAGCAATTCCACATTTTCCGCCCATAGCAAAGTAGTGGGATAGGGAGGGTACCTAATGTTAAGACATTGCGTTCCCCTTGCACCACCCAACTTTTGAGACATTACGCTAGGGTTGCGCTAGGGCCGTGCATAGAGAAAGTGCACCGGATGTTGAGCTGAGCGCAAAAGAATATTTTTTTGATGAATAAAAAAAATGAATAATTTAATACTGAAATTAATTTAAAAAGTTTGTTGCTATGAAATTCAGGCAGCTAGACGCAATCGTGTGTCACGCTTACGCTCAGCTCAATTACAACATATTTTACAATGATTTCAGGTTACGTCGTCCACAATGCTGACGAATTAGAAAAGATCATGACAGTAGGCAACAAGAACAGGCATATAGGTGCCACAGCAATGAACATAGAAAGTTCTAGATCTCACGCCATATTCTCTATAACAGTAGAAAATAGCAAGAAAGGCGCAGATAACAAAATGCACGTCAAGATGGGGAAACTACACCTCGTCGACTTGGCGGTAAGCTTATAACCACCCGGTTATTAGATAATATGCTGATCATAGTTACAATCTGGCAACATTTACGAGTAACAAATTAATTCCAGGGTTCAGAACGTCAAAGTAAGACTCAAGCAACAGGAACAAGACTAAAAGAAGCGACTAAGATAAACCAGTCTTTATCAGTACTAGGCAATGTGATATCAGCTCTAGTCGACGGGAAATCTACTCATATACCGTATAGGAACTCCAAGTTGACAAGGTTATTGCAGGACTCGCTTGGTGGGAACTCTAAAACTGTTATGGTAAGGGCTAGTGGTCACACTATGGTCGTGAGCCGTGAGTTCGATTCCAGTCAGTGGAATTACATACATATTATGTTCGTTTCCTCGCTCCGGTAGTGTTGAGTTCTATCTCTCGACACGCAATGTTTTAAAAATTGGAGGTAAAGTGGAGATCACAACAAGATGGAGTGTCACAACATTGGGTGCCCTTCATATGCGAGATATAGCGTGAAGCTATAAAGAATAAAAACCGGAAAAGTGCTAGTCGGGCTCGCCTGCTGAGGGTTCCGTGCAAAAATTGCCGGCCTCGAGTTTTTTTCTGAAATTAATGCTTATCTTAACCAGAGCTCTTTCATCTGATACTAGCGGGTTTAATACCAAATTTTGCTCTCCTTTTGAGGCTAGCAAGTACCACCTGCTTAGCTGCCAAATTTCATAAGTTTAGGTCAACCGGAAGTACATACTATAAATTTTAATTCCCTTGATACTGTCGAAATACGTGTCTTATAAGGGTTTCTTTTTCCCTTTAAAGGAATAATAACGGAACCCTAAAAATATATTGTAATGTTCCATTATACTACTCGTATTTCTCTTTAATCTTTATCATATTATATATTATTTAAAATCTAAGTGTAATATTTAATTGTATACTTAGTATTATAACGCTAAAGAATCAGTTTGGTTAAAGGCGATTCATCTCAGGAATCTATTTCGCTGATAAGGAACTATTTTTGCGTTGGGTAGTCCAGTTATCTAGGAAGGTTCTACGGCCTCGCGTGCGGCGTGCAGCTGTCAGCAAACCCACTTGACCAATATACGAGACGGCACAAAATATGACTGTAAATTCGACTGGTTGTGGGATCGATTCGCACTCGAGGAAATGAAATATTTCTTTAAATTTATATTTTCATTTCTTCGCTCTGGTGTTGAGGCAAAGAGCGGCGTTCAGTTCCAACACTCAACACGCAATACCTCCAGAATTTGGCAGAAAGTTGGGAACGAAGTGTCTTAACACGAGGTTCCCTCTGCCTACCCTTCTGTGTGCGGAATACAGCGTGAAGCTGTTTTTATTTTTTTTATATTAAATAATAGATAAATTATAAAATAATTTTAAATATTTTCCTCCAGATAGCAACAGTCGGACCGGCGGACTCCAACTACGTGGAAACTATAAGCACGCTCCGCTACGCCAACAGAGCTAAGAACATCGAGAACAAGACCCACATTAACAGTGAGCCGGGAGACGCCTTGCTCACGCGGTTAGTACGGTTGAGTGGCGGAGCTCAACGCCGCGTTCTGCACCGACACCAGAGCGAAAAAATTAAAATATTAATTATTTGTTGCCTCGACTAGTAACTGGGTGCCGTTGGAGGCTTTCTTTTTTTAAGTCAAAATTAAATTGCCGCCAGAACTCGGTAGAGAATGGAATTGTCTTAACGAAAGTTTTATGTCTTAACACGAAGTTCCTAGGTTTTCTCTGCCAACCCTACCATGTGCAGGAAACAGCAAAAAAATATTATTATGTCTTAAATTATATTTTACGAACATATTTTAAAATGTAATATATATAAAATATTAAATGTCGTTTTCAGATTCCAACAAGAAATAGATCAACTGAAAAAGCAATTGGAAGAAAATTCGAATGGTAAGTCTTTAATAATTAATTATTTTCGTTTCGTAGCACAAGTACCTCGCTCTGGCAAGACAAACTGCGATGTTCAGTTCCACCATTCAGTAGACAATGTCTAGAGAATTGAGCAGTGCGTGAGGAACGAAGCTTAAAGAAAACAATAAGAAAAGATATAATTTCAGAACTAGAAGAAGAAGAAGAAGAAGAATTGTCCGAAGGAGAGCTAACGGACGACACACTCACTGACCCAGAACTAGATATACTGGACCCCGAAGAAAAGAAAATGAGAAGGAAGATTAGAAGAGAGGAGAAAGTGGGTCTTCTTTTTTTATAGCCTTCATTACATAGTATAAAACAAATTCACTTTCCACTGTCTCTCCCTGTGCATGCTTAGATCTTTAAAACTACGCAATGGATTTTGATGCGGTTTTTTCAATAGATAGAGTGATAATAAATACTTTTTTTGATCCCAGAGGAAGGTTTTTATCTATAATAACATCCCTTATATAGTAGAGAAAAGCTATTATTTTTGACATTTCTAATATGTCGTAAATAATTACACATTTTCCGCATACATTGCAAACTCAGGTTGAACCTGTACCTGTACATATAAACCTTGAAAAGGTCTACAGAAAACTCCGCCATGGTATATCTCTTATGGATCACCCACAATAACAATATTCTGTCATTTACGAAAAATAATGGCTAATGTTTGAAGCGTTCTTACATACATTGTTAATTTAAAATAGATGACTATGTACATTTACAGTATGTCATTTAAATCAATATTTTCGAAGATATTACAAATTTAAAATACACAGACTTGGCGGTTGCGGCGTAATGCAGTGTATCTAGTTAATAATTAAGTAATTCAAGCGGGCGAAGCCGCGAGCGGGTCGCTAGTTAAATAATAATTGCAATGAAAATTAATAATTAATTATTGAAATGTTTCTAATCCTATCCTTCTAATGTATTTATATAATTCATAGGAGAAATTGAACCGTGAGAAAGCGCATCAAGCACGTAAAGTACTCGAGGAGAAGAAGGCTGAATTACAAAGAACTAAGTATGATTCATATTAAAATCCATGAAAACCGAATGGAAATACATTCACGAGATGTCCAGTTGTTCATTTGTTCAGTACTATTTTTATATTATTTGCCTTCTATTATAAATACAATTCTATAAATTTAATGTAATCTAGTACTATTTAACGTAAACGTACACCGTATCCATTTTAAAAGATGGTGCATTTAGTCCTAAGTTTTATTTCTTTAATAAATAAATTTCAGAAAGCAGCAAGAAGAATTAAAAGACAAGTTACAGCGATTGGAATCAAAAGTTCTGGTCGGTGGAGAAAACCTTCTAGATAAAGCCGATACTCAAAGACGTCTTCTGGAGCAAGCCGCCAAGGAACTGGAACTAAGGAAGCTAAATGAATTGAGATTGCAAGAGGATTTGCAAAAGAAGGAGGTGGGTGCGGGTTGAATTTAAAGTGGGTAGGATTAATTTTAAAAGTTTATTATAACAATTTTTGGTTGTAAGTTCACAGAGCGTCGTCCTTGTAAGTAAGCGCAGCGTTGAGTTTCGCTACTCAACACTAAATCGTCAATTGGGCGGAATGTGATAAGCATAATGTCTTCACGATAGATTTTCTTTGTATATACTCTGATGCGGGGAAATAAGTAAGATAGCTGTTGGTATTAGATTGACAAATTATTTATTATTATTTGTTTTTCAAATAATCCAATATAATATTGTATGTTTGCTACTTCAGCTATCTATATAGGAATTTTAATTAACTTTAATTGCGTCCACATACGCTAAGTACTCAAAATTTTTATCGCATTATTATATTTTATTTGAATAATTTTCTTTACGCATATTATCTGTAATAATTAAGTTAAAAAACGGCATTCTTTTACTCAGGCTGAGCGTCTAGATCTAGAAGAACGCTACTCCAGCCTCCAAGAAGAAAACGCAGCCAAAAGTCGAAAACTTAAAAGGGCAGTACAGCTCCTAAATTCAGCCAAAGCAGAACTTGCCGACCAACAGAGAGAGCAACAAAGAGAAATGGAGGGCATTTTAGACGGGGTTAGAGCACTAAAACGAGAACTGCAGTTGGCCGAACTAGTACTTGATTCATACATACCTAAGGAATACCAAGCGCTGATTGAGCGCTACGTGCACTGGCACGAGCAATTGGGCGAGTGGCAGGTCAAGTGTGTGGCGTACACCGGCAACAACATGGCGCCGCGGCCGCCCGCGCAGGCGCGCTCGCTTCCACCGCCCGACCTGTCGGACAGGTACGCGTCCTACGCGTCGTGCGTCGGGAGGAGAGCTGCGTCGGCAGTGCCGAGGCCGAGCACGGCGATCGCTAGACGCCACTAGTTTATTTTTTTGTAAATGTCCAAATATTTAATCATTATTTTAGATATTTTTTTTTAAATATGGTTAATGGAAATTATTGTAGTCACTTTTAAATTACAAGGTCGATGTGGCTGAGCGTGTGGACAGTAGATGCGACTGTTGTAGGTTTAATGTCCACTCAAGGAATCATTTAATATTTTAATTTCAGCGCTATAGTAACAAGAAGCGCGGTGTTCATTTCCAACACTCAACATGCAATATCTCGAAAATTCGGGCGGAGTGTCTAAACACTAGGTTATCTCAGCCTTTCCTGCTAGATGTGGGATACAGCGTGATGCTGAACTAATTGTTAAGGAAATGAAGGGATATTTTAATGTAGTTGCTAATTATCATAATTTCAGATCTCATTATGTGTGATGTAAATTATCACAATAATATTTAATTTGTTTTAATTTTTTTTTATTTTCTAAAAAGTGTAATTAATTAACTCTTAACTTTTTAGTTTCTAATAAAATGACAAACAAAATAGCGGGAAATAATCGTTTTATTTTTTATGGATATTGAGTTAAACTTATTCAGCCTTAATTATTTATATTTTTTTATAATTAATGTAATATTTATGTTTATTCATATTAATTTTCTAGTCACATTCCAGTGATTTATATTTTAAATTTCAGTATTATTTGTTTTCCGTTAATCTTGTGATGTTTTATGGACAATTACATATTGTAGTGTATTTTTAATAATATATTTAAAATAAAGATCTATACTCACAGTGAATGTTGTTTCTTTTTTAATATGCTTTTAATTAATACTTACTAGTACGTAGTCGTGGCGCAGAGGCCCAAACGTGCGACTGTAGACTTGGCAGGTTTCACAACTCAGTTCGCAATGCCTCCAGGATTCATTCATTTAAATTTTAGTTAATTCATTTTGATGTCCCTGTTATATCTAAATTGTAATTAAATTGCTTAAATTTGCTTCTAATTTATATTAACTTTGGTTATTTCAAATATATTAGAATGCTCTTGACTTTTTACTTTTTATTAAAATGTCTAATATATATATTTTTTACACACCTCCTCACCTTACTATTATTGTTTCAAAAAAAGTTTTATTCCAACAACTTATTATTATATTTAAACGTTTATTTTTATTTAAGTATATCCTAAAAATGTCAAAGTTAGATAATTAAATATAAAAAACCATACAACGGTTATTTTTCGTATTTATCCATCATTTCTCGTATTAATTTTTTGATATTGTAATTATATTTTTTTACAGGTAAACCTGTTAAATAACAATTGTAGCCATATAGATTATTATGTTATAAATCATATACATACACAGGTTTGGAAAATCCAAATTATTTGTATATTTATCATTTTCTCCTTAAAAATGACTTTATTAGGAGCTATTTTAAAGAAAGTCAAGTCACATGATAGTATGAAAGACGCGAATAAGTACCCGTCTCCACCGCCTGAAGTAGAAGAAACCGTGTTATGTACGAAACGTAAAGTAGGAAAGTGTAAGGTAATCATCCCTCTCAGAGTTGCTCTCTCTTCCGACACCAAATAAACAAATTATTTAAAAACGATCACAAAAGTAAGATTTCATTTCATTATGAACATATCTTACCAGAAGCAATAAAACCGCGGTCTTGAAATCCGCTGCTCAACAGGTCAGGGAAGGCAGTGGAAAGCATCGTTTCTTACTTTCTTTCCAATTTTCAAGATATTTCATGTTGGAAATTGGACAGAAAGTAAGAAACGGTGTGTGTTAACATTAGTTTCCACTGCCTTCCCTGCTATATGCGTGATACTGCGTGAAGCTTTATAAGACGATATGTTGCCCTCACTAATAAACTAACATGGTTTGAAATTCTGCAGTATTCCCACATTAAATCCACTGTGGATACTTCTCCACCACGTCTCGACTCAACCAGAATACTAAGGAATGTTCCAGAATGGACGCGTCGCTGTCAGAACCTTTATTTTGATAATATAAGAATTGTACTCGGCATTGTTGAAGCTTATATGAGAGGAGTAAAGTATTTAGAATTACATTTAAATTTTCTAATATATTTTTACTTAATATATTCTTGAACCTACCCATTGACTTTGGCTTATTTAGTATTACGAACTACTGGGGGGTAGTTGCAGATAGGATTTGCATTCGAGGGTTACTTTATAATATTTCACATTGTCTACTATAATTAAATATTACCATCTTGTCTATATCTGTAATCTCTTTAAGCAGCCATCAGGGGACAAGGCAGCGACTTACATGGGCGCATTGTTATTTCCAGGGAGGGCCTGGACATTAGTTTCAAAGGGATCTTTTATTGTAACCTTTATTCTTAAAATGTGGCAAGCTTAATTTTTCCTAACAAATATTTTGAGATGGGCACCAGACTATTCTCTGATGGCGCTCGTGGTAAGTTAGCACTATATACTAAAGGACGATTATATGATATGGATTGACTTTTTAGGGCAAAGTTGACAGCCACTGGTCAAAAATGCCTGAAAAACATAATAATGAAAACCGAGAGCACATTTATAAAAAAATTAAACGTGAAAATAAGGAAATATATAGACGTCTCCTTGGTACTGTAAGTACTTTTATAGTTTTATATATCTACTATTATTCTAAAACTGAAAAATGTGTCTGTTTGAGCGCGTCAATCTCAGGAACTACCGGTCCTAATCGAAAGAATCTTTTTGTATTGAATAATCAATTTATTGAGGAAACCGCTGCTGCAAAAACTACTTTTAGTTATTTGGCAACTCAGTCTCATAAAAAGTCACGCTCGCTTAGCTAGCTCGCTAGCAGCAGTAGTACATAAAAAATTCCTTGACCTATACTGATTGCGACATACCATATGTCGAACCGTAAATGGCGGAAATACTTACCTATAAGTACCAATTACAACACTATTTGATAGGGAAGAACTAGAAAGTACCACTTTCTTCAGCATATAAATATGCTATGTATAATTTCAGCGTTCACGCATAGTTCCTACGGCGATTCTAGAAAAAGATTGGACAACTAACAAGAAGGAGATCGTCCATATGTCGCATAAGCCGTTTGTTCTTTTTCCTGTAATACAACAAGATACTATGGAAGATCCCGCTTTTATTACACCTGAAGGCATTATACGGCCTAAGTAATAAAAATGTTATATTACAAAATTTAATACCAATTTCGAAACGATCACTTTACCATAGGAAATTAATAATTTAGGCTTTCGTGGTGTAGGGGTACAAGTATGCGACGGTAAACGCGACGAGTCCGGATTCGAATTCCAATCGGAGAATCAGATATTTACATATTTTCGTCTCCTCGCTCTGGTAAGAAGGCAAAGCGAGGGCGAGATCCATCACTCAACACGTAATGTCTTAAGAATTTGGCGTGGGGAACGGAAGTGTTCTCATGGAGAAGCAGAGTGTCTTAACACTGGGTATCCAGGTTTCCTCTCCCTCCCTACCTACCTAACCTAACCTACCCTACATAAAAACCATATATATTAGCTTATTATTATTCATATAGTATCATACAGTAGAGGCAGAGTCAGAAGAGAGAGAAACAGCAGATGGCAGAGTCTCTGAGACATTCTTAGAGTCGAAAACCCGATCTCCGCTTTCACCACATTCCACACGAATTATGGCGCGTCGAGTAACGGAATTGAAGACTGCGCTTTGTTTTAACAAGGCAGGAAAATGAAAATAATTGTTTATACCGCGTGGGAACTGATTCATCCTGTTAATAGTCAGGTCCCGTCTCTTGGCCCACTGCTGAAAACGTGAGGGAAATCGTCACGCGTTTCCCTACACAATATTACAGATATTGTTAATTTATTTTGATAGAATAATAAATTATTTTAAACAGAATATACGTGAAGTTAAAGATGCGTGACGCTTGGACACTCGGAACACTCGCTATAGAACTGTTCACGGACGTGTGTCCCGACACTTGCAAGCTGTTTCTAGACCTCTTCGATGGTGATGGATTGGGGTTTAGTTATGTCGGAACACAGTTTTTCAGGTAAAACTGAAATAAGTCTTCTATCTGGGTAACCCTATCCTACCTAAAAATACTCAAATCGATCCTTCTATACAAGTAATATAAAACTAAAGAGCTTGTATGATTGAACAACTCAGGAGCTACTGGTTCGAAATGAAAAGGTATTTTGTTTTTGACTTCCTGATATTATTCCATGTCAAAGTTACTGTGGCATGTGTGTTTCACAGCTGAAACTCCAAGTGATAAAATTATATTTGCCCTCATTTCGTTATCGGTATAATAGTTTTGCCATTATCGCTATGATTATTTAACGATTACATAAGAAAAAAACAGTATTTTAAATTTACAACTAATGTTTAAGATAATTTATAATTGTCAAACAAAAACGGACATGAATACAAATAAATAAAACATTGACAACCTCTTGTTTAAATTTGACATAAAATGATAACGAATAATGTTGACAATCATGACATAATTATGTTAAAACTGATTCTATGGCTGATGCTATTTTTTACAAGTATTTTTTTATTTCTTATACTTATTAGCATAAACGTGATTGACATACGGAAAACCATCGACGATGTTGGTCTCGGATTCGGGATTCAGTGGCAATGATATTCTTGTAAAAATTGTGAGTCCTGAGGGACAAATGTTCTCTGGGTACTTCGCTGAAGACACTCTCATAGAGGAGGTGAAGAATCGCGCCATTGATTTTTTCTATCCCACGGGAGAATCTGGAGCTGGACGATTTAAAATCGTGCGCGTGTGTGACACATCTACTTTACACGACTTCCTGACACTCGGTCAGGAACAGGTGGTAATGTATGAGGAACTATTGCTCATCGAGCGGCGAATCCCTGAAGCGGGCACTTTATGGGACCTCGGAACCGTTCGCGCTCCTCCGCAAGCCGCTATAGCGGCCGCCACTGCATCGCTACCTACCCCACGATACGTGACACGGCAACCAAATTTACAATCCTTATTATCCACTAATGAATTATCCTTTGAACTTAGAAAGATATTGATATCTCTGATAGAAGCTGGAGCAAAACTGGCCGCAGCCGGACGAAATTATGAGCTAACGTTGGCCCAATTATCAGCCGCTTTGAACGAACCTCAACGAACTCAAGAAATATTGGTCCAAGTAATTACGCCCGAAGAGATAGCTTCAAGATTTAACGTACCAAACATTGAAACTAAAAATGAATCCACGTCATCGACAAACGGAGATGAATTCTATAAGCGTGCGGAACACTTGCAGCGTTTTTTTGAAAAATTTCGTGCTTGGCGAAATAGAATAGCTCCTCCCCCAAATCCAGAATCTATTAACGCTCTTAAGGATCTTGGATTTTCTTTGGAAGAGGTAGATACAGCACTCCGTTCAACAGGCTGTAACGTACCAGCTGCAGCTTCCTGGCTAGTCGGAGAAAGAGGGTCCAGCGTATTTGAATTAATTAATGGACTACCTGAAGGATTAATTCTGCAAACTTTGTTAAAACAACCGCAAATTCAACGAGGTCTCTTAAATACCAGGATGTTAATCGCGTTTATAGCAATGGTTGGGCAAACCGGAAGTGCTTCGTTGTGGTTGAACTCTCCGCACGGGAGTCCTCTTCTATCGCAAATATCGAGGACCTATCATTCGGAGAAGTATTGTCTCGCTGTCAATCAGTTCTCGCAGAGACAGGAGCAAAAAGCTTCTAAGCCGTCAACTTCGCGACAAACAAATTAATACAACTGAACTGAACTGAAAATAAATTCTATTACGACGAAATGTTTTATTATCATTAGAAAAAATACGTTTAACGTCAAACGGACTTCAAAGAACGAACTAAAAAGTAATAAATAATTTAACAAAGATTTTATAACTTTGAAGTCGGTCCCAAGTAAAACAAACAGGGTTAGTAATTTGATATTGTAGTAAGGTAGGTAGTTGTAGCATTACTCGTAGCGTGAGTGTTGAAGTGTTGAGTGTTTACGCTATTAAGTGATGAGAAGAGGATTTACTTAAGAGAATGCTTCTTGAAACGAGTGGTAGTGGGAGTCATTTTGGCATATTGACAAGATATGAACATACATCACATTGAAGCCGTCGTGGCGCAGCGGCACATGGATGTGACTGTAACGCGACGGTTGTGGGTTCCATCCACACTCGAGGAAGGGAAATATTTATTTACATTTATTCCATTTCTTCGCTCGGGTGTCGAGGCAAAGCGCGGTGTTGAGCTCTGCCACTCAACACGCAGTGCCTCCGAAATTCAGCAGAAAGTGGAGAACGAAGAAATGTCTTAGCACTAGGTTCCCTCTGCCTACCCTGTTGTGTGCAGGATACAGCGTGAAGCTGAATTTGAATTTGACATACATCGGCGGCCAAGTCGGTTGAAAACGAGAACATCCTCTTACATGAGGTTGGTTGAAAAGAAATGCAACGATGGGTAATCTCACTTCTGTCATCAATTTCAACAATGTTTTTCCTTGTAACTATGTATAAGCTTCTTCGGGTATTTGAATAGTTGTAAACGGTTCTTCAGTTCTATCACTTTAATACTTGCTAGTTTTACATCACTGAGATTTAAAGGAGATGTGTACTTGTCAAGGCACAAGCAAAGAAGAGAGTCACACTGCTAAATTCATGCTTTTTATATTTTTCAAAATTGGTCAAATCAGCAACTATCTTGACAATTACATTCATAACAAAATCATGTCATTTGACTTCTAAACTATTACTTAAATCAAATCAAGAACTTTATTAGAATTATTATGCCATAATTCTAATAAAGTTTAACAATAATATAACTTTACACTATATTAATAAAATCACAAAGCTAACATATGACAGTATAATTAAATTTTTACCAAGAAAAAAAATTGCTCAATTTCGACATGAGCCCATAATCGGAACTAATCTGTCACCAAACCACCCTTGGAGTGTATCCTTTCAAATAAAAAAATGGGCGTGATATTGAGTGATTCGTCGTGACTTACGTGATATTCTCATAGAAATCGTTGTCAGAAATGGACCAAAAAATGGAAGTCGGTTAAAAAAGGGAAATATAATTAAAAAAAACACTTTCAATATTAAAGTAATTCTAAATAAAATTATTTAAGTATGTTTTAGAAATTATCAGAGACATTTTTTTTGCTATTTTTTTTCATATTTTTAAATTATATAATTTAAATGTGTAATATATTGTTCAGGTAAGTACAATCTTATAAATATAAGCTTTAAATACGACAATTCGTCACGACACTTTCTACTTTTTTCTGATTTGTAGAGTCCAATGAAAATATTTTGCTTAACAGAAAGATACCGAATCTGTTCTGGAGTGGAGGTGATGTGATACATGACAATGGTTTCGGATGCTACGCGCAGCGCGGACGCATGCGGCCGATACCTGCCGAAAACTATCATTTTTCTCATTCCATGCCAGGTTATATATGTATCTGCATTCTATATGATCATCAATATTATAAAGCAACTACTCTGGATGGTTGATTCGGTCGACTCCTGCACTTAGAATGTTTCATACTGCATACACAATTCTTAGTTGTTTCCATTAGCTTCACGCTGCATCCTGCATAAAGCATAATAGGCAGGTAAACATTAGTATTAAGACACTCCGTGCACCACGCACTGCCAAACTCTAGACATAAAATGAAACCAGTAAGAAGTTATCAAAGCGAGGATATGAAAAAAATTAATGCCTCAAATGGAAATCAAACCCACAAACTTCACGTTTACAATAAACAATAACTGCCGTACATAATGGTAATACACATTTTATATACATTATATATACTCGTATAGGATTGCTGTCAATGCGCGTGTCTTCAGAAGGGGACGTCTGTGGTGTATTCAATATGACGTTTAAGCCTTTGCCGCAACTCGATTTAGAAAATGTTGTATTTGGTCGGGTAATGAAAAGCTTATTTGTTTTCCTATAAGCATGTCTAATATTGACATAAGAGGCCAGTCGTAGCGCATCACTCAACACGCAATGCCTCGAGAAACTAGAACCTCTGAAGAGTTCCAATTAGGTCCTGACTCCATCATCACACCAGCTCGTCGATACTATAATATTATACCTATTGTATCATAATAGTGTAACTTAAATTACGTGTAACTGTCAAGTTTCTTGAGGATTTTTAATAATCTTAGTAATATAAAAAGTGTGTGTGTGTGTGTCTGTGTGTGTTAAAAATATAAAAAATTCTCGCGAACGGGACTGACACTCGTTACGTTCAAATTTTTTTTAGATGATAGATATAGATATGTGATTTAACTTTTTTAAGCTTCATGCTGTATCCCGTATTTCGCAGGGTAGACAGAGGGAAACTAGTATAAAGCCACTCCGTTCCACACGCATCGGCCAGTTTTCGAGACATTGCGTGTTGCGTCACTCAACGCCGCACTTAGTCTTTCTATAATAATATATTCTCCTGAGTTAAAATTGAACATTATTTCCTTTTTAATATTCTTAGCCTAATAACCTTTGTGTAGCACGCAATATCTATTGACTATTTCTACTTGACTCGATAAGAGCGACTTCACATTTTTATACGTTTCTATATATGTTCCTTTCCAACGAAAATATTTTTAATATATCACAGATTCTCCGTCCGTCTGCCATATTCGACGCAATCCGTTCATTGGGCTCTCCGCTTAGTACTCGACCTATAATAGAAGTGTCTTCTACAACACGCAAGAAAGGGAAATATTGGAGTCGCGGTATTGTTTTCGAATTATTTTTAGAATACCGTATCACAAAAGGTTGTTATTATTAACTATCAATCAAGTTAGTTTTAAATAAGCTTCATACTATATCCAGCAGCAGGCATATAGCAGGATAGCCAGAGGGAAGTCCGAGTTTTGCATTGCTTGTACAGCGGCGGAACTCAACGCCGAGAACTTGATAGAATACAAAAACATTTAATTTAATTATTACAATTGTTTTAGGTTCTCAAAATACACAAATACGTAAACAATGGCCGAAACTTAAAAAAGAAATAAGATTATAAGCACGGAGTATTTTTTATTCATTTGAATATTTTTATTTTGTAAATGATTTTTTTTTATTACTAATTAAAAAATATGATACAAGTCCTCAGGCAACTAGTATTAATTTCGTACAAAACTATTGTTGCGTTGTGGCGATCACGCTGTATCCCGTACATAGCAGTGTCTCACCATTCCCATTAGGACACTTACGTTCTCCACTTTCCGCCGAATTGTCTTTACCTGGTTAGAAGAGCGAGGAAATGCAAATTCATTCTCCCGAGGGAGAATTGAACCCACAACCTGGTAAACGCGACTGGTTGCGGATTCGATCCCCACTCGATCCCCACGATCAATCGGATTCGGCGAAAAGTGGTGAACGTAGTGTCTTAACTCTAGGTTCCCTCTGCCTACCCTGCTGTGTGCGTGATACAGCGTGAAGCTGAAAACCACATTAAAAACGTTGATTTCCCAATTGACAAGATTGATACAAAAAATGCTGACAGATACTCCTTATTTAGAAAATTTCCTAAGTATGAAATAACACTAACACAAGAAATCTTAAGAAAGCTGCTAGATATTGTGAGCAATAAGGGATAAATAAAAAACTAAAACTCCAAAAATATAAAAAATTACTTCATATAATATAAAACACATATATTTACAAAACAAACGTTGTCAAAATAGTTAGTTTATTTTTTAAAACATAAAAGCCCGAGATCTTCATCTTTAGTCTTATTCTTTAAGTAATGGAACATTTTCCTAAAACAAAAAAAAGGAGTAACAATTGGGCGGCTAGGTGGGTAAAGTACAATGTGCGTCTGATCTACTCGTATAAGCGGGCGACTTTGAGTGCGACAGTTGTGAGTTCAATTCCCACAAAGGGGAATTCCTCGATCTGCCAACGAGGCAAAGCGCAGCGTTTAGTTTCGTTATTCAACCCGCAATGCCTCCAGAATTTGAAAGAAAGCGTAGACTCGGTGTTCTACCCTTTCCAACCAATAAGAGCGTGTATTGCAACGGAACTCAACAGCACGCTTTATTCTGCCAGAGCAGTTTATAGCCACATGTCGTGGCCACAGCCACATACTGCGCCATGGCGGCCTCGACAAACATAAATGTAAGTATATTATTTAAACTAAAAAATAATCACTTACAGTATGGTCGACGAGTCGTGGCCGCCTTGAAGTAAAGTTTTCCGAACTTTTGAGAATTCTACACAATCTTAAAATCAAATCTGCGCAGAGATATCCAGGCAGGGCGGCCACAACTCGTCAACCTTATTGTTTGTACATACAAGCGACGACGATGAGCAACAAGCAACAACTCACCACAAAGCAACCGGCGCGTGTCCCCAGTCCTTCTTCACGCTATCCAATAGGGTCCCAAGGGCACCTTCAACACTCCCACTACCCCCAGCACCCCCCAAAACAGGTACCACACGTATAAGCCCCGCCCTAGGACACGCCAAGTGTTGATCGTCGTCCACTACTAGTTCGATACGTAGATTTACCTCCCATACTTCTCGGAGTTGGAAGTTGACTACCTATGTTGTTAAAAAGAGTTATTAGTTAGAACTCATTACAGATCATATGCAATGTTACAAAAATAAAGACAAAATATATAGTAATCCATTTACTAAGGAACACGCACGCACAGGAAACATTTGCAAAACATAACATTATATTATTTGAGAACAATCGTGGAGCCAGGGCACAAGCGTGCGAAAAATACTAGTGCAAACAAAAAGTCATGAAATTCTTACTAATCTCACCTTAAACGTCAAATCTCCGTATCTATTGACAGTGTACGCCAGTCTCAACCGGGCGTCTCTCATCACTCTCGCCCACAGTATGGCCAGGCGAGACACTTCCACACAACGCCTTAATAGACCCGGTATAGCTTCCGCCTTTACACCCGTACCCATAATTGTACCCATGCCGGTACCCAAGTCTCCACACTGGGTGCACTCGTAACGCATCGCTTCGGCCGCGAGACGTACGCAGAGCGTAGAGGATGGCTCTTTTTCTTCTATATTGAGAGGACAATGGAAAAAAATGTGGTTGCATTTCTTTATAAGTTTTATTATGCATGCATTTTACATAAAAACAATATGAATTTGCATTATATTCAAGTATAAAAAGGCCTGTCGTGGCACAGAGGCACAAGCGTGCGACTACGACTAATAGTTAACGCGACAGGTCGTGGGTTCAATTCCCGCTCGAGGAGATCAAATATTATACATACCTACACATTCTAAAACACTCCGCTCTCCAAGCGCCGCCCAATTTCAGAATTTACGTAACTCAGTCCCCCGAGAGGGAATCGGACCCCGACCGTTGCGTTTACGGTCTGACATTGCGTTGCGTTTACATATACAAAAATAATACTCACTCTCATGAACGGGATCGGCGGTCAAACACGTGATAGGCGTATCGTGATTACGCATGAACCGCACCACGAGTCGAACCCGCGACCTCAGCAGAAGGAATGACCACATATTCTTCTTGCATGTCTCCCATTCACAGTCTCTAGTTCTAATGTTGTGAGAAAATAATGCATGTAGCAGGTCTATATTTACGAAGCCATAAGATAAAAGGTATTAAGTAACAAGTAACAAAAAACATCAATGGATTTATGGAAGTAAATAATATGATTGAACGATGTCTATAGAACTTATTAGTTAATAATCTACAGAGCTCTAATATTACAGCTCTGTAGATTTTCATTAACAACGACCGTATATAAAAAAATATTAACATTATGTATGTGGGGTCTCCCACAAGTGGCCCATTTTCACATCCGAAAATATTAATAGGGCCAGGCGATATGTAGTTATTACATAGTACACCTAGAAATGATGTTCATAAACATTTTTCCACTCAACACGCAATGCCTCAAGACTTCGGCAGAAAGAGGAACGGAGAGTGAGAACGGAAGATGGAATATTAAGTTCCATCTTCCTACCCTGATGTGTGCGAAATACAAGGATAAGTTGATTTTTTTTTTTTAATTTTAAACTCATGCCTTGAATTCATTCAAATGACGATAATTTTTTAAAATTTGTTTTACTGAGTTAGAACAAAGCAATTGGTTTTAAGTAAATCGTTCAGTGCTTTCGGAGATAAGCGTGATAATACATGCAGACAGACAGACAGACAGACAAAAAATTAAAAAAACATTTTCGCTTTCTATAATTCTTTTTAAATGTCCCTCTATCCATTTCAGTCAAAACAAGTGAACGTACAGACAAATATTTTTACTGTTTAATTATATATATAAGATTATATACAAATACGTGGCGTTACACACTCCTGCTTCAGCAGGCGGGATTAATTATCATAACTTACCTCATAAATGGCAACATTTGGATCTTTGACATAATATCAGAATATGAGGTGCTTTCGCTGAGGCTCGATGGATTCGAACTTAGGACTGTTTTCTGTTCAGAATATCGTTTTTCTAACAAATTCTTTGATAAAATATTCTTGCTACTTGTAAACGTTGTATTGGACTTGATGCTTTGGAAGGTCTTCGACATAGTTTCAACTTCTAAAGTCTCCGTTGAACTGCTTTCAGAAGATTTTCTTAGATTTTGGTACACTTTATGATCAGCTCCGGCATCTTTGTAGCAATCTGTGATCAATTGTTGTACAGTCACGTCTTGTTTAACGCTATTTCTTTTCTTGGGGGATATTTTTTTGTCATGACTAGATTTTTGGACTATTTTCGGAGGTTCCGAGGTTTTCGGAGCTAATTCTGGTGTTTTTGGACTAAGCGATATCTTCTGCATCTTGCTTACAGGTTTCGGGGTAATATCGACTGGTTGGTATTGTCTAGTTGGGCTATAGCTCCGTTTCTTCGGTTTCGTTGGTTCATATTCACCATTTGATGTTAGATCAGAGTCTTTGAGCAAATCTTCTTTTACTTTATATATAGTTTTAATTGGAGATTTATTTATCTTGTTTAAATCCTCCATGTTTATGTCTAGAGGTTGATCGAGAGCATCATCAACAAGAGTTAGACTAGAATTATTTTCTAATAGGTCTCTGTTGTTTTTCATAGCTATTACTGTATTTATTTCTGTGTGTTTCAATTCAGTGGCTACACCTTCAGTTGATCTATCCATAGAGAAAGGTTTGCTTATATTTGATAAAACTGCGTTTAATTCACCAATTTTCTCTATTCCATCTCTTGAAAGTATTTCAGATTGCTGGTTACTTCTTCTCTTATCCATAACATAATGGGTTGATATTCTCTCTACTTTAATTTGTTTGTCTTTTTTCTCGTATGATTTATTTATTTCTTCTTCAGCATTTTCCTTTAAAGGATTATAGGCGTGTACTTTAGAACAGTCCATTTGTGTAAGTAAAATATTGTTCAAAGGGTTTAGATGGTCAAAGACTATAACTGGGCTGGGCGCGGACTTACTAGGAGAACTTTGTATTTCTGGTTTTAGAATCAGTTTTGGTTCTTGTTCTACATCCATAGGCAAAACAGGTTTAAAGGATTGTCTTAGAGCTTGAGTGACTGCTCTTTGGCCTACAGCCGCTACTTCACCAATCAATGATTCGGTCGATCTCATACATTCAGCCGATTCAGAATTAGATTCGAGTTCAGTGTCGATTTCAATCTGGCTCGGTGTTACTAAATTTGCTTGTATCTGTGTACTGCATGTTGATGGAGGTTTTCTGATAGATTTGTCAGTTAAAGGTATATCTGTTGTGGGTTTTACCAAATCGATCATAAGAGACTTTATTCCATCCGACACGTCTTTTAAGTAAGTCGGTATAACTTTCGCCTTGTTCTCCCCAATAAAAGTAGTTTCACCAAAAGTTGTCTTCTTCAGAGGTGTTGTGTTCATATCCGCCGTTATACTCGTATCGCTAGCTGATTCATCAAAATGTAATGTTTTGACAACGTCAGCGCTCTTTCGGACAGATTTATTCAGGGATTTTACACAATTTTCTTCCGGCGAAGGGACCATTTCTTCGAGTGAGTCCTCAGAGCCTTCTATATTATCAGTATCATTATAAGACACGGATAGTTGTAGAGCGGCTTGTGCCATCGAAATGCTATTCAGTAGGTTTTCTCGACTGAATACTATTGATTGTCTTTTTGGCACGAAACTTAGATGTACAGGTTCATTGCTAGGAACTATATTCTTTACATTGGCTACTGTTGACTTCCCATATTTCTCATCTGTTTGTCCGTCTGTCAAATTAGAGACCATGTCTAACAAATCTTTAGTTTTATCTGCTTCTCTGATACTTTTAAAGTCTCTTATAACACTCTTGTTATTACTGAAGTTTGATTGACCTGAAAATCTACTTTTTTGAAGATCTGAGCTTAGTATTTTTTCGAAATATCTATTTGATTTTTGGTGACTTTCATCATTATCTTTATCGGTATTATTTATAGGTTTATCTATATCATTCGTTGATTCATCTTCTATATTTTTGGCTAAAGTATTTTGAGTAATTTCACTATTTTGGATCATTTCATTTTCAATATTATTATCGATATTTTCAATATTATTGTCGATTTTTTCAAAATTATTATCTTGCTTTATTATTTCACTCTCACTATCTCTAGGATTATTATTTGAGGTAGTTTCAGAATTAACATAATCTTTAGTATTCATCATATCATTTGTCATCATCTTAATAGGACTGTATTTTATTTCATTCTCTGCTTTATCAATTTCTGCAAGTGATGCATTTGACATATCTAAAAGTTCACTTAGAATTGATTTCTTATTTTGTTTAATATCAGCATTATATTTACTACTCATTTCCGATATCTGTTCTGTAACTCTTATATTTATAACGTCATTTTCTTCGTATTTGCAATTAATATCGTTGGTTCCATTTGAATTGAACGTGCTTTTGGATGTATCGGATGTATTAATTAGCTTCTCAACATCGTCCTTCTCATAATCAAACTTTTTTTTCGGTTCTATAGTAGTGTTCTCTGTTGTTTGATATACAAGAATATCTTGATGTACAGCAGCTATTTGTAATTCAGCAGCATATATACTTTTGTTCGCGTCTATTTCATTCTTTTTTGAAATGTCATTTTGAAAGCTCATTATTACCGCTGGTATTGGATTTGTTATTGACATATTATTAACATTATATTTAGATTCTTTAAGATTATTTAATTTTTCTGTCGGATGATTAGATGGGATTCCGTTTTGGCTATTTACATTTGTTATATCCTTAGATTCATTTTGAACTCTTTCTTCATTCAGTATAACACGAGTGGGCAAATTATGAGGTATTGAGATATCCATGTTAATATCATCAGTCACTTCTATTTTATTTACTTCTGTTTTAGTATAAATTACATCTGTAGGTGTTACTTGAGTCATAGACACATCAGACACATTACTTTCATAAAAATCTGCTATTTTATTGTCTACGAGTTCTGTACGTATAATATTAGGAGGTATGGTTTGTGTAATAGATAAATCAGCCTCTTCACTGTCGTAAACTACTGTTTTCCTTCTATTTTTGGTTTCTTCATCATCTTGAATGATAGATTTTAGGTTTGTAATATTAGTCGGTACAACCTGAGCCATTGTAATTTCACATCCTTCATTATTATAACTAATAGTATGCCTTTTATTTCTCCTTGAACTTCCGCCTACTTCAGTCTCTTTTTCAATTTCAATGATATTTTTCATTTGTGCTTGTGTAATATTAATTGGAATGACTTGAGTCATAGATATATTACCATCCTCGTTATCATAAATTATAGTATTTATCTTGTTTGTTTTTTCACTGTTACGGATTAAATCAGTGTCTTCTATAACTTTGTTTGGGTCTATTTCAGTACTTTGTAATATGTTAGCAGGGATCACTTGAGTCATAGACACATTACCCTCTTCATTGTCGTAGATGATCGTTTTTCTTTTATCTGCCATTTTTTCACAATTCTCAACTTTAGTATTATTTAATAAAACTTCATTATTTTCCGATTTAGTTACAATGATATTAGATGGTATCATTTGTGTCATTGATATATCCGCTTGTTCGTTATCATAAATTGTTTTTCTTATGCTTAAACTAGATTTAAAATCTATATTATCACTTTCATTAAGAATACTGAAATTGTTTTTATCAAATTTTACATCACTCTCAATCAAAATATTTGATGGTATTGCTTTAGTCAAAGATATATCGCCAGCGTCATTATCATAGAAAATTGTTTTTCTCTTTTCATTATTACGTATAATGTTGTTTTGTAGTATTTGTGTCATATCTATATTGTCGATAAGACCGTAAGCCATTGACTTTTGAGTGTTATCATTAATTTCATTTATTATTATATTAGATGGAATCACTTGAGTCATAGAAATTTTACTCATATCATTATTAGTATTTATATTTTCTGTTAAACCAATAATATTATCAGTTAGAGCCTTAGTAATGGAAATATCTAATCCATTTTGGTAGTAAATAGTTTTATTTTGTGATGTTTTGTTTAAAACAATTTTAGCAGGCAAGTCTTGTGTAAACGACAAATCGTCTTCAAATACAAAAGGTTTCTTTTCCACAATGTTATATGTAGGTACCGCTTGCGTAATAGATATGTCGGTTTCATTATTCTCATATATAATAGTTTTACGTTGTTCTTCTTTATTAATTATAACTTTAGCTGGTAGACCCTGTGTTATAGAAAGATTTCTCACAGCATCATCATCATCAAAGACAATGGTTTTTCTCTTTGGTACTTCAATTTTTGCCCCAACAGGTTGAGTTATCGATAAATCACAGTCATTGTACAGAACAGATGTTTTTTCTTCACCTGCAATTTGGTTACCCATTAGAGAGGAACTATCTGGAATAAAATTTGGTAAATCGTCATTGATATTCAAAACAATTGTCTTTCTTTTAGGTACTGCTCCTGAAATACTTTGAGTATTTTGTATTTCTTGTTTTTTAGGTTCCTTAATAGATTGCCTTTCCGATTGTACCGTTAATTTTTTCCCATCAAATACTAATACTTTATCAAACTTTTCACTTATTGCGAAATTTGCCGATTCTTTTGGAGTTATATACGGATTTAATATGATATTTTCTTTATCCACTACGTCATTCACTTTAGTTTCACGTATTGAAGTTTGTTTAGCTAAAGCTTGTACTTCAGGGCTATGGATAGTGTCAGTTATGGACATATCACAGTCTTTATTTCTTATGACAACATTAGTCATATTCAAATCCACTTCTATATATTCTGAAACATCTTTAGCACTGAACGGTCCTGGACATACGACATGCCGATGTGGCCTTTCTAAATCTCTAGCAATTTCTTCCAAATCATCACATTTACCTATAGGCTGAATATTCGAAAAATTTATATTAATAGGATTAGATATTTCACTCATAATTGGCACGCTGAGATCATACCCAAATACTCTACTATTATGATCAGTTAGATTGTTCAATTCAAAATGTTGGGCCGGAGCTGATAATGTCTTATCATCTCCTATGCAATCTAAATCGAATGCCATCAACTGCTGAGTAAAGTTTGCATTATTAAGGGAGGATTGGAACTGCTGAACTGCCGCGTTAGTCTGCAGAGTTCCTCCTATATCCACAACCTCTACTTCTTCAAACTGCTGGTCAAATATCCTCTTGCCTAAGTGCCATATGACCGGTCGAGGTGCGTTGGCCCCGGTCTCGTTGCCGGATGACTCCAATGATTTGTTGTGCTCTTCGTAAAAGTTTTTCCATGTGGTGGTCGCTTCATTTGTGACGAATTCTCTAAAAACCAAAAAAAAAGGAAAAATATTTTAAAATATATTATTTTTTAATGCAATCTTACTACATTCCTTATTTAAAAAATATAACTCTTAAAGAAAAAGAATAATAATTTCTTAAAATTATATGTAGAAGTGTTTTTTTTAATGAGAACAGACCTACAAAAATTATTTAAGTGTCAATTAAAGTATAAAAAAGTATTCTTTTATATGTTTATTCACCATTCTTTCAACCTAGTGTAAATAAACTCTCTTTCCCACTTTCGGTTCTAAATCTGATGTGTGAGTTAAGAACTCTCGAACTTTCGAAGAAAATATAAAATAGGTATCTCATTTCAAATTTTTATGAGAATTGAATACTCAACTTGTAGCGTTTACAGTCATACGCTTACTAGCAATGTCAGCATTGTCGCCTCATTTTTGGAATACTGTGTTTTGAATGGCGGAACTTAACACAGCGCTTTGCCTTCTTAACAGAGCGGGGAAATGAAAAATAATTTACCATGAGTGGGAATCCAACCCACAACTTACATAATTTATATTATACTCACGCAACTCCAGTCCTGCGTGAGAAACTAACGCGTCGACTCTTCGTCGTGTCAGTTGGTGTAGCTACATTGAATTCCAGTTCAGAAAGTGGCGTACGCGGCGGCCTTTGATTCTTCAAGATTGACGATCTACGTTTTCTTCTGTAACACAATTACATAAACACATTTTTGATAATTCATGAAATGTATGTCGCATAAGACAATCCGAAGGAACCCAGTGTTAAGGCACTCCATTCCTCAACCTCATCTAATTTAAGAGACAGAGTGTTGAGCGGCAGATCTCAATGCACACTTTATCTGGATAAGTGAGGAGTTGAAAATAATTCATTCTTGCAAGTGGGAATCAAAACAACTATAGCATTTGCAGTCAGAGGCCGTCACACTGGTCCACTTATAAAAATGTAAATGACTTTGAAGGACTGTTGCAGTCTATATAAAATTAAAATTTCTCTGCCAAAGAATTTTATGTGAAAAAAATTGAGAAGAGTAAATAAATTAAAATAATTTGGCCTTTTATTCAGATAATAAATTACAAATTTCGACGGTAAACGTGATAGGTTGTGGTTTTGATTCCCACTCTAGAAAATAAAGTATTTAGAACTGAGAATGTCTCTTTCGAATCCAAAAACGATTAGCACTAATTACTATTGGAGTGATGGGTCTAGAGCAGGGTTTTTTAAACAAAGGGTCGCGTAGCAAAATTCTGGGGTCGCCAGAGATTTTAATGTCAAATATTTATATATATCATTTTATAACATCACTAGAGTTGGCGGAATATAGTGGACTTGCAGCGTTTTTAAAGGTTTTGAGTTATCTCCACCGACAACAGTAAACTATTGATGGCTATACATTGTTAGTGCGTTTGTCGGTATCATACATGTTGAATAAAGCGCGCGCCGCTGACTTCCCACTCGGACCGCCACAATAATACTTACTACGCAACTACTTGAATATATTCGAGCGAATTAAGACGGTCAGAATCCATTTTTATTTTTGAAACTAGAATAAATAAAATTTTATAATTTTTTGTGCAATTTTTAATTTTAGATTTTTGTATGTTTCAAAACGAATTCTAAAACTATATATTTTCATATGTATATGTATATTGGTACCTAATAAATAAATCATCAAAAAATATTAATTTATTTTTCTTTTATATTTGTATGGGGGGTCGTTAAGAAACTCGCAATCATAAATGAGGTCGTGAATGACAAAAGTTTAAGAAGCCCTGGTCTAGAGGCATATAATAGATAACTATGTGATGTCTACAATGCTACAAGTGTAAACATTTTTAAATGCAAATTAAGAGAATGGTTAATGGAGTAATCATTTTAGCTATAAAATTAGCTATATAATAATAGATGTAGGTGGAAAAGGACTATAAAAGCAGCGGAATTGTGTCAATCGGGGGCAGTGGCATAGATAATAGGCAATTGCTTGTAGGTAACTGCCCTTATTGGTATCGAGGCAAAGCGCGGCGTTGAGATCTACCACTGAACACGCAATGCCTCCTGAATTCGGCAGAAAGTGGGGGAACGGAGTGTCTTAGCACCGAGGTTCCCTCTGCCTACCCTGCTGTGTGCGGGATACAGTGTGAATTTCTAGTAGAGATAAATATTAAATACTAACAATAATAGATTGAATTTACAAATAATTAATTTGTCAAATGAAATATAAATGTAAAATCAATATAAAATTATATTTGTTAATAAATTATAATTGTTAATGTGTAATTAATATATGACCTGTGTAAGGATATGCTTGATTTGTAATTGACATTACCAATAAATTATGATTATGATTAATATTTTCAATTCTTTGCTCTGGTGTATAGTTAAAGCACACCAATGAGTTTCACCACTCAATGCCTTCAAAATTTGACAAGAAAATGGGGAAAAGAGTGTCTTAACACTAGGTTCCCTCTGCCTAACATGCTGCATGCGGAGATGCTCACTCTATCTAAGTCTATCCATGACAAGTATTATATATGTAATGTAAATAAAACACTGGAGTTCACAATAGGTATTGTATTTGCTATGTAGCTTAACATGAACTAAACTTGTCATATATAATTCCAACCTACCCACTTACATTCACTTTATTTTATAACAAAGCAAATAAGTACCTACTAACAAAACAATCTTTGATAATGAATTACTTAATACTATTTTATATATGACAGCAAGAAAGAATGCTGTATATATAAATAGAATTCTTAATAATTAAAAATTTTATTCACACATATTCTACATTGCTCACTCACTATATTACACAAGGTCTACATTGCTCAATAAGAATGTATAGATTAATTTTTTGTTTTTTTTTTATGGGAGAGGACAAGGTAAACAAGCGTTCGGGTCACCTGATAGTAAGTGATCACCGCCACCCACGGCCCCATGCACCACCAGAGGAGCTACAGGTGCTTTGCCGGCCTTGAAGTAGGAGGATGTTGGGTGCCGGGGCAATAACCTAATGCGAAACGTTGTGACAAGAGCCACTACTTCACGCCGGTTTTAAATGCAGAGGGTGGTATTAATCTGGTCGAGTCTGCCCATGCTTGTTGCCATTTCTGGCGACGTGACTCTTACCACACGTACTTTAGTCGCCTCTCTATGACACCGACAGTACCAGGGTGATCCTATTCTAAGCTAGGATCACATGGCTGACTTCACCAGAGCGAAAAAATGAAAACATAAATAAATATTTTCTTTCCTCAAGTTGGGATTGAACCCACAACCAGTTGATGCAGCACATTTTGTTACGACCAGCCTCAAAAACACAACACCGGCAACAAAACCAACCATAATACATTTCAGAAAACATAAATATTTTAATACAGCAGATTTAACCCCAATTTTCTTGGAAGCTGATTGCTAAGCCATACATTGTCATCAAACAATATCAAAATTCTTATACACTTGATACAATTTATTTATGTTGTTAGCATCTCTGTAGGGAGATTTTAAAAAATTTCTGCTATCCAAAGACAATTTCAAAGAATCATCATTTGGGAAAAGAAAATGCTATTTATTGAATATTTAAACCCAGGTTCAGCTACATTCAAATTTTTATAATTCAACATTTGTAAAAGTATTTTTCTTTCTTAAGGGTCAAATAACTCTTTAAACATAAAATATGTATAGCTTAATTAAAGATGAGCATGCAGCTCGTTTCCAAAAAATGTTTGAGTTTTGGTCCTAATATTTAAAAAATTTATAATATACAATCTAGCTGGTAGATGCGCTATAATTTAGTAACAATAATCGTATGACAAAAAATAAATAAAGTCCCTTGCTCTTACATCAAGATGAGAGACCAAATAAAATATAAATAAAAATTTAGTCTTATCAAACGATGAAACAAATATTTATAAATAAATATGGGCCTCTCTTTGTAAAATAGACAATTTTTGTAACAATTTCAATAATGTTTTTATTTTAAAAATACCACCAAGTTTACGATAAAAAATAAAAACCACATCAAATCCAATCATTACTACAACATTTTGTCTGTTTTTAAAACTGTGAATATATATTGATTGATTACTCTAATTAATTGTTATTTAAACATTACTAAACTATGAATTTTGATAACTTTGGAATATTTGAATAATAATTTATTAATTATTATTCAAATATTTGACATTAAAATTAATTTGTGTCACAAAAACTTACGTTGCAGCCGCTGTATCTGTTGTTTTGAAGGAAGCTTGTGTATCGTCCATGTCCACCGATAATTAATTAAATCAACATTACAAAACAACAAGTACTTTATGCTCCGAATGCGATATATTTTTATAACAATTCCACAAGTTTTAAATAAACTTTCATACAAGTCAAAAACAAACGGTTACTTTTGAAACTGACAGCATTGTGCTTGTCACAGATAGTAAAATTATAACAGTTGCCAGGAGCCATGTTCAGCATAAGCAAATATTAATTTAAAATATTAAGAAAGGTTTTATGTATGTATTAAAAATTCTATTTTATTATAAATTAATATAACGTATAAAATATTCAATATAAAAAGATGAACATCCTCACTTTCTGAACTAATAATATTTTAGTTTTATTTAATTTTTACCGCACATAGCAGGGCAGGAAGTTTTCAACACGCATTGCGTGTTGGTTGACAGAACTCAACGCCGCTCATTTACCCAGAGCGAGGAAATGAAAATATAAATGTAAATAAATATTTCCTTTGCTTGAGCGGCGATCGAACCAACAACCGTCAGGTTACAGTCATACCATTGTGCCGCTGCTCCTCGATGGCCTCGAAAAAATTAACATATTAAAATGAGAATCAATGTTTCAATTTGCCAAAATTATTGCTTAAATAAAAAGGAAAAATAAATTTTGTTCTCTACATAATATATAGAAAACTGAAAGATCATTACAAAAATAATGCCCGTAAATATATTATTGTCAACAGTGATTGTTGTTTTTTTATTTTAAGAATAAAGTGATTATAAAGTAAGTTTTTATTGAGAGTCGATAAATTTTACATTTAAAAAAAATTACATTATATTAATTTAATAATCAAAAAAAGAAAAAGTATTGTAAAAAATAAGCATTACAAACCGTTATTTAATTGTATACAAAAATTGCTACAAGTTTTTGTAAATAAAACATACATAAGCCACTTACAATATAAAAATGACTCCAAGGGTTGTTATTGTTAAAAGCGTAACGTATGCGGAGAAAATTCCAATCCAAATAATAATAACCGCATCTCTTTCGTCATGAAGCGGTACAGACATTAGAATTTAAATAAAATATAAACTACATTTCTCAATTTTTTTACTAAATTATAAGACACTGAAATTTTGATTTAAATTCTTCTGTCACTGCATAATGACACTCATGATGTTGCTCTTACTTCTTTTTGACTGACAGTAACAAGAAGGATAAGTGGCCAGAATTTTATATCTTCTATTAACAAATATTCTCTTCTTGCCATTCTCATTTTTTCTATTATATGTTATAGATTTTAATATTTTTGAAACAGACAAATTCAAACACTAAGTGCACCTTATACTAACGCACTTGTGTAAAAATAAGGTACGATGAAAATAATCGTAATACATAATATATTGAAAAATAAAACGAAGAGTTTTAATATCTCCATCCATTATATCTCTTAAATTAAAATAATATGTTAGCTTTGTGATTTTATTAATATAGTGTAAAGTTATATTATTGTTAAACTTTATTAGAATTATGGCATAATAATTCTTATAGTTCTTGATTTGATTTAAGTAATAATTTAGAAGTCAAATGACATGATTTTGTTACGAATGTAATTGTCAAGATAGTTGTTGATTTGACTAATTTTAAAAAAATATAAAAAGCAAGAATTTAGCAGTGTGACTTCTTGTGTTCTTCTTTGGTTGTACCTTGACAAGTACGCGTCTCCTGTAAATCTCAGTGATTAAAGTGATAGAGCTGAAGAGCTCTTAATTACAATTCAAATACTCGGAAGCTTATAAATAAATATTAGTAATTTTGTTCTCACTATCTTTGCAATTACATATAAAGATAAACGAATGTTTTGAGAGAAATTTGAATAACTAATCGTTAAACAATTCTGTCTTATTTTAGAGGCAAGAAATGCGTGGTACTAGTTTCTAAGTTCCTTATAAAAACAAATCATTAGAACACACACATTTAATATGTTTACAAAATCAAGTGATTAAAAAACAAAAACAAATATATACATGAAATATACATATACTTTTAACAAAATTTCGCTTTAATTTGTCGCTTCTGATTCGGACGAATTGAGCGATGAAGTTTCAGATGTACTATGGTGAGAACATTTGCTTATACTTCTACGGTGACTGTTAAAAACAAACTTTTTCATTATTGTAATTTTTTTTAGCTTGACACTGTATCCTACCTATAACAGTACCTACAGCGCATGCAGAGAGAACCTAGTGTTGAACTCGTAGTGAGTTTGAGGTCAAGTACCGGAATTCAACGACATGCCTTGCCATTTTACCAGAGCGAGGAAATGAAAATATTAATAATTAGTAATTATTATTTATTGGCCAGAACCATGGCGGCGGTGTAATTTGACAAATAGCGGTCTATTTTCACGTCCTCTTCTTCGTGTTATATTATTGGACTGTTCCAATTGAGATTTTTTTTTATGGAAAAGCAAACGAGCGCTCGTGTCACCTGATGGTAAGTGATCACCGCCGCCCACGTTTCCGTGCAAAACCCGAGGAGCTACAGGTGCGTTACCGGCCTTTTAAGGTGGAGATAGACACGCTTTTTGAAGGTACCCATGTCATATTGACCTGGAAACACTGCTGCGGGTAGGCCATTCCTCAATTTCATGGCGGGTGAAAGGAAGTTCCTACGAAATTATTGAGGCCGGTCGTGGTGTCTTACGACACCGACAGTACCAGGGTGATCCTATCCTAAACCGGGACCGCACGGCAAAGATGCCAGTGCCAATGCTTAGCCATGCTGACTGCATTATGCGTTGCCATACTCAGATCAATGTACTGACCAATGTGTGTGTGTGTGTGCGTGTGTGCGTGTGTGTGATATTCAATTGCTCGT
Organism: Heliconius aoede; assembly: GCA_037355905.1. Classification (NCBI taxonomy): domain Eukaryota; kingdom Metazoa; phylum Arthropoda; class Insecta; order Lepidoptera; family Nymphalidae; genus Heliconius; species Heliconius aoede. Next base: position 2,301,281 of record JBAIZZ010000305.1, read on the forward strand.
TCACTTTGGTGACAAGACAAAAGTGTAGCGTAGAGTTACGCTACTCAGCACGCAATTACGCAATGTCTAGGAAAGCGAATGGATAGTGGAGAATTTTTAACTCAAAAAATACTATTTACCGTTGTCTGCAATTACACCTTTTTTTATTGTTTCTTGATGATTTTTGTCTAAATTTTTTTACGTCTTTACTTTCTTCAGAGTCATCTGTATTATTATTTCTATTTTCATAGTCACGTCCATTTGCTTCCTTCTGCCGTTGATAACGTTTTTTATAAATTTCACAAGAATCTTTAGGTACAACGTTCCAGGAGCAACCAAGGTTCTCTTTCGCTACTTTCTTTTTCTGATTATTTTCAAATTTATGATTAATAATATTATAACAAATTTAAATACTCAATTAAAAATGGAAAAAATAAAAATTACAAACGTTTTTATAAAGAACTAGATTAATATTGTCCAAGTCTGCAGTCTGAATACCAGTAGAGCCCCAAAAATATTTTTTCTTGTGCAAATGTTTCTTTTTTGGATTTTTTCTGTTGATGATCTTTTTCAACTTTAATCGATTTGGTCGCATTTTTATTTATTTAAGAATTGAATGCTTAAATATTTTGAAATAATTTAGCCAAAAGCTTAGATGTCATTATTTGTATATAGATATACACAAATAATGGCTGATAATTTTTAACTTTCTATATAAGATAGAAAAACTATTTTCTTCTTCAAGTATTAATATTTTATATAAAATACAATTGTGAAGACATCATTAACAAAGTTATTTATTATACAATCTTTAAGCAGATTTAAATACTACAAGCATACTGTTGCAATATTGAATATAAGAATATTTTAGTTTTCATTAGTTGTTATAACTATCCGAACGTTGTCATATGACTACGACATTCAATGCTACCAATTTAACTATTTAGTCACCATCTTGGGGCAGCTGATAATTGTTTGAAACAAGTTTTTTGCTAAAAATCAGCTTGTATAGTCCCGAAATGGGTGCCTCATTCGTTCCCATCACGATTTTCACCGTTTTCTGGGGTGTTATTGGTATCGTGTGCCCCTTCTTTGCTCCTAAAGGTCCAAACAGAGGGTAAGTTTTCATTACACAAATTCTTATAGAATAGACATACGAGTATATATATCGTTAATGTTTATAATTTCAGGATAATCCAAGTGGTATTGATGCTAACTGCTGCGACGTGTTGGTTATTGTAAGTATATTTTTATGCATCATACTTAATTACTCTTAATCTGCACTATGCCCCTACATATAATATATATATCTAGTTAATGGTAAGTATGGTTTCTTAGCTAGGGTAATTTAGTTTCACCATATAGTTAATTAAAATTCCTAGTTTTACCTACATTTCTCATAAACATGGCATTGAAATTACAATTTATCACCTATTTCCTTATTCCTTTCATTGAATCAATAGTTTTATTGCTGTTTCTTTTATTTAAACTTAAGGTACCAGCTTACCAAAGATAATTGTTATTTAGAAAAACATTTATTGTCTTAAAGAGATAGTCTAATAACTTATCCTTCACAATAAATAAATAATGAAATGAATGTTTGAACTTCACTTGCCTGTAAATCTCACAGCTGTAGTAATGGTAGTATTTGTATATATATTATCAGACTGGCAATGAGGGATTGATGTGGTTCCCTCTGTCTACCCTGCTATGTTAGAGCACAGTGAATATGATTTAGTATTTTTGTGAGTTTAGCTAGGTTCTCACTGTATACCCTGCTACTATCTATAACTTGTCATGTTTACAGCAGCATGCTTATGCCCCTGTGCCACAGCTGGTCTCCATAGGTAATATTAATTAATCATATTAACAATTTTAATGTTGATGTTGAAATATTAATTTGTAATTCCAGCTGGCTGTGTGCGTACATGGCACAAATGAACCCTCTCATTGGCCCCAGACTTTCTAATGAGACTCTCATCTGGATTTCTGTAGCGTGGGTAAGAAAGTTTATTTGTATTACGATTAACTAGCTGCAGTTTCTACATTTTATAGCTCTGAACCCATCATTTGGTTTGATGAATAAACATGCTTAGCTTAGAATTAAGTATGATAATAATAAATATCTTTATTGGAGGCAATTGATTAAATTAGCTGAAACCTAGTTTTGAACTCAAGTAGCCATTATTGAACTCAAATATCATGTGTAACTTTTTATTAGTTGCAATAAAAAAATAAAAATGAAACAAGATTAGTTTTTTGTATATATTATATATTGATGACATTTTAAATGGTAAAACAATTTTTAAACAGTTTTATTAAATTTGACTTTGTTGTGGATTAGGTGTATATTCATTAGAATGTTTCCCCTTCCTATTTTTGAAATTTGTACCTGCTCCTTTTGGAAACCTATTTTATTCTCTATTATATATTTTCTCTCCTGTTGATCTTGAAATTTTCTATATAATTTTAGTTCTCTGGACATTTGTGATGTGTAAAATATCTACTTTCTTTCATCCTTATACAGTAAAACTGAACAGATTTATACTTTGCATGCATTGGCTCACGATAAAATTTTATTAAAGCTAGGTTTTTTTTTTTTGTGTTTAGTATACTTATTGTACTGCTATTTACTATTCTACTATTCTACTTTCTATTTTACTATTCTACTGTACAATAAAACTATTTAAAGTTACTAGATTTAAGGTTTTTTTTTTATTATATTTTATTGTGGAAAGGATCTAGAGGCCACTAATCAGGGGAAAGCTGCACTGGCTTCTAATGAATTGTTTTTAATATGTTTATATGGCTTTTTATTCAAAATAACATCATACATTTCCTTTTTCTTTTCTCTAACCCTTGCAGTACGGGAGTTATGGGGATAACCATCCTTAAGGTGAAAGTTTATTTTTTAAATATCTTTTGAAGGAATCTTTGTGAAATTTAAATTGAACTGAAGACTACTTTACCTTATATATAATAAGCTTCTAGCTTAATATTTAATAATTTTTCCAAATATTTGGAATATTATATGTGGTAAAAAAGTAGAAGTTTATTTTTATATACCACTGTGATTTTGTCACCTACCAAAATTATACATATTATGTATATATTAAATACCTATCTATGCTACAAGTTACAAAAAATTTATTATTATTAAGATATCTCAAAAAAATAAAAACCAACAAGAGTATGTGCATGCATGGTAATGATACTTTGTTCCGACCGGAATTCCTGAACAAGAATGAGTTGTTGTATAATAAGTTTCAAAACAATTTTGTTCCGACCGTTTTGTTAACACGCATTCACTGTTCCTAAGCCGTTCCTCTAATTCCAACATTTAAAATGTAGACTTTTAAATTTTTCCGTTCTGAACACTTTTATAATTTACCGGAATTTTACTGAAGTAGAATGAAAATTGGAACAGGTTCCGAAGCCGGAATGGAACAGCTGGAACATGTTACTCATTCACCGGAACGTAACTTGCATGCATGGTATATCACTAATGCATGGCATATTAAAAATATTTAAAACAATTCATTAGAAGCCAGTGCAGCTTTACCATACTTTTGGGGCTATACCGGGAAATGTTCCTTCACAGATGCTAACAACATAAATAAGTTGTAACAAGTGTCTCAGTGTTTCATCTAACTTAATTAGACCATGTGTGGGTTCAAGTCCAGCTGTGTTAAAATTTTGTATGTTTTTAATATTTCTATATATGCGTAAGTTAGGAATAACATTTATGGAAATATTATTAAATAATGTTTACTTTTTTACATGTCTTCATATCCAGAAGTGAATGAAGGTATTCTTGATTGGTTTGCTTTAGTTGTATGTTTAAAACGATGTATATATGTATATGTGTATATATGGTATTAGATAATAATGTCTAGTTTTTAGCAATAGAAAAAAAACAGCAAAGGGAACCTAGCGTTAAGACATTCCTTTTGCCACACACCGCAAAACTTTTTACATATTGTTTTTGAGTAGTGGACGACCTTAACGCCGCGTTTTGTATAGAAGAGTAGGGAAGCCTTAGGGTCTCTTACTTGTGCCCATGCGCCACTACAGTCTGCAGCCCCGAATATTCATACAATTAATTAGTTATACTGCAGAAGAATTATACTGTGTACTTAATACGTGTAATATTAAGATAATAGAAGCAATCTAAACTTATCACATTTATATTGCATCGGGGTCAGTTGGCCGTTCTAGTAAACAAATTAAATAATAAATTATTTCAAATTGCAACAGATTAATACTATATTAATATAAAATAATATATAGAAAAAGTTACTTCTTACCAATTTAAAACAATTGTAAACCTTCAAATCGATACAATTACAGAAAAAACAGACAATTTTTTTTACAGTCGTGCACAAACGTGCAACTGTAAACGCGACAGGTTGTCGATTCCTTTCCCACTGAGCACAATGCTGAGTTCGGCCTCTGAACACGCAATAACTCTAGAATTTGACGTGTCCAACCAAGTGTCTTAACACTTACCCTGTTATATTTTTATATAAAATTGAGAGTCTCGACACGCGTGAAGGCCGACCGTATGTATATATTTAGTGCGGTGCGACTGCCAGCGCCGAAGTATTGCGTGAAAGACATTATTTGTATAATACATTATTACAGTACATAATGTAGATAGTAGTTGTGGGTTCGATTCTAATTCTTGGGTATGTCGTGATGGTAAAACGAAGCGCGGTGTTGGGCACCGTAGTTTTGAGTGTATACGTGTTGTTGAATAGCTTTTATTGATATTAACAAGGACAGAGGATCAATGGAAAAAATTGAAATAGGTGTCTAATATAGGGTTAGGGGTAGGGCTTCATAGGTTTAAAAAAATTACAACGTTCATATTTTTGTGGCAAAATTGCCTTACAAAATTTTCAATATATGATTTCTCAAAGTTTTATAGTCAAAAATGTGTTTTTATAGGATTTAGTGTGCTGAATCCCCAAACATATGAGATTAATCACGAGATTCACTCATCAGAAGTGGATTGTCTTCACTTTGAAATTGTATTGAAATGCTTTCACTTCCGCGATTTTGTAGAAGCTGCGCTAATATGAAATAAATTCATTAATATGTATATAAAAAATATCTTTATTTTATAGGCCATTCATTTAATAAAAAAAACATACTTTATAGACTCTAAAGTGCGCCGCTTGGGGAACGCAAACCGGGAAACCTTCTAATAAGACAGTGTTTGTAGACAAGTACAATAATGAGTTTATAAATACACCTCAAGCGAAGGATGCTGAACTCATCATTCATAGACGCTTATATTCACCGGCGAGGGATACGAGTTCATTGTGTCACGGACGCTAGTATTTAGTTATTTTACATTTGAGTAGGTTAATAGCTCTCATAGATATTATTTTGTATTAACTTAAATTTATTTAATAACTGCTAACTGACCTTTTCTAGTGTAGCTGTAGTATTAGTTTGAACTAGTTTCTAAGATTTCTTTTGTGCACGAACACGACGACTGTGTACTGTGTACTGGTAACAAGACGAAGCAATAGGCGTTGAATCCCGCCGCGGCAGAATCGGAGTGTCTTAACACTAGGTTTTCTCTGCCTCAGCTATATGCGAAGCAGCTGTATTTAATTTTGTCGATTTCAAAAATGAATTGCCACATTTTTTGTACCGCTTATTGTATTACGTTTTTGCACGTAAAAGAATATTGAGGTACAGAATTACAGATTTAAAAGTATATTCAAATTCATATTTATTTTTTATTTGTACTGTAATTTTAATAGATATTAGGAGTAAAAATATTTTTCTATATTTTTGTTAGGTTAAACTTGCATGAATCTGCTGTCAATTTGACAGTAATTTTAATCTTATTTGTCATATTATTTTTTTTGTTTCAGGGAAACAACACAAAGTAACGACATTCAAGCCGTAACATACTAAGTTAATTTTAATCAAAAATCAATTGTATTATTACAATAAATTAATTATTTTTCTCTGCCACTTCAAAAAAATTCAAATGAAATCCATTCCAAGTTAATTGTATAGTAAATATATAGTGATGTGCTCGATGGCTCGACGAGTTGTATCATTATATTATTATAACGATTGTCTATTTATATGTTACGTTTCAATAAATTTAGTTAATTAAATTTGCGTTTTAATTTTACCCGCTCTACAGGGACAGGGAACGGGGAAAGCGCGGCGTTGAGTACCGCAACTCAACACAATATCTCGAAAATTGGGCTAAACGGGGGAAGTGTGTTAACCCTAGGTCGCCTCTGCTTATTTTGCTGTTAGAGGTTAAAAATTATTTCCTTACTACTATGTGACATCTATGTCGCATGAAAAAATATTTTTCAAGCGACAGATATCAAAGAAATATCTAAATAATTAATTTTCTTAATAAACTTGCAATAATAACTATTTTTGTTCTGTACTGTGTGATTAAATCTTAGTTTATATCACTTACTCCGCCGATGTAATAATTAACTTGATTGTAGAATAAATAGGTTAAAGTACGCCCATTTATGTAAAGTGCGATATAACGACTCAACAAATAAATGATAATAACTATGGTAGAGGCCAGTCATGGCGCAGGGGTACAAAGTGTAACTGTAAAATCGACTGGCTGTGGGTTCGACCCCTACTCGAGGAAATGGAATATTTATTTAAAGTTATATTTCCATTTCTTCACTCTGGTGTGGAGGCAAAGCGCGGCATCGGGCAATACCTCCAGAATTCGGCGGAAAGTGTGGAATGGAGTAAGTTCCGTCAGAGTAGGCACCCTGCCGTGTGCGTTATAGGAACAGCGTGCAGCTGCTTAAATAAATAATATTCTTGATTGAAAAAATCACATACTGGCTGGTGGTATAGCTGTTGCTGTAAATGCGGCGGATCAATGGTATCTTGATGCCATCAAAGCATTGTTTGTTGTGTATTGTCACTCAACACGGTAAGTGGAACATTTCAACACTAGGTTTCTGCCTACCTGTCTGCCTGCTATATGTACGATAGAGTCCACCGCGATATCGCCCGCGCACGGTGTCGAGTAGGCACTCTAAACAATCACGTGCGCATTGCGTAAGGGAAAATAAAGCTGAATACACACCTGTTAAAATACCTTCGAGGCATATGTGCTTAATATTTTATTTCTTTTTTTTTATATTACTTGATTTGAGTACCATTATAGTACACTCCGTTCTCCATCTTCTAACTATATTTCATGCACATTGAAGTAACATAAAACGTGTGTAGCAGGCAGCAACGCGAGTATTAAATGCTGGCGCCTTGCCAGTCGCCGGCAGCTCTACGCAGTACGCACGACTGTTCTGAACAGTCGGGTCAAATTGTATTTAAAATATTATGTTATATAATGATGACGGCGTCATCTGTGGCAACTCTTGCCTGATTGCGGACGCAGTGCTGTCTGTCATTAAACTTAAATCGCAATAATTAACTAAATTAACATTGAATTTATTTACTTATTAAAACATTAATTGTAATATCCTTTAATATTGCAGAGGAAACCTACTACTAGGATGTATGATGATAGAAAACCTCGAGATTATTTCATTATAATATAGGTTTGAATCATACCTAAAGGCATGCGCGTCGTCGGACTTCATTGACAACTATAACTGAATATCAATGCAATTTTTTTTTATCGATTGTGTTTCAACCGACTTAAAAATTTTTTTGGAGCTACGCACTAGGTTCCTTCTGCCTAACCTGATTAAAGTTGTCACTTCCTGCTAAATAATGTAGGTCAAGGGGATTCACAAAACCCTATAGGTTTTCTTGACATACGGACAAACGGACATCATAGTACCTATAAAGGTGAACCTATAAAACTGAAGTATTTTCCTTTTGAAGTAACGAACCCTAAAAAACAATAAAAGAAATAAAATCTTACAGTTGACACAAATGTAAATTTTATAGAACATTTTACAAATTGCCATACATGTCCGTAAACTCAGACCGGTATCACTTATCAGATAAAGTGACAAGTGATAAGCAATCCAGGATACTGTGATAAGACGCTGCTGAACTCCATTCAGCATTTAATAATTGGATAGATTATATAAAAAAATATTTTATCGAAGTAAACGTACTTATGTTTGAAAGTCCTGAAAACCTGAAGGTTGTAGATTCAATTCCGATTCGGAGGAATCAAATATTTAATATTTTCACTTTCTCGCTCTGGTAACGAGAAAAAGCGCGGCGGTGAGTTCTGCCAGTAGAAATATTATGCATTTACATGTCCAAATTTGTGAATATTAATTACACTTTATTATTATAATATTATTTTGTTTTTCTAATCTATACAAAGCTAGAATGAAATTCAGTTCATTGATGTTTTTTTTTAAATATTAAATGTACTAAGCGAACTTCCAATACAATATAACTGACTGAGTCAGTGGAGTCAATGGAGAGCTTCGATCAACTATGTATGTGTATATAGTATAGTTGACCGAACATGGAGGATTTAACTGACCGAGACGACGCCGACCTTGTCGGAGTTATTTGATAACATTTAGATAAGAGGCATTCTTCATACACGTGACGTCACACAATGCGACACTTTACATACATATACATATAGCTCAAGATCCCAGGGTCTCACCACCAGCTGGAATTTATCCTCAAAATTGCAGCTCTGCTAAATTGGTGTAGGTCTGGGGGCCCTGGGATATCAGTCTATTATAATGTACTCACACATGGGACGTTAATAAAGGTAATCACGTTAATTAAATGATTTAATTTAATAAATGGCAGGACATTGGGTGGATAGATTATTACGCGGGTTAAAGCGCTTTAGTTGTTCCATTCGTTGCTTATCTACGATTTAACGCAACAATGGACGTCATTTCTCCCAAAATAAGTGCGCGAGTTGGCTCGCCACTTGCAAATCTTATGTAATTAAGATACGCGTCCATCAATACTGTACTCGTATGAGCTGAAATACATACATACGCTGTACCCCGCACATAGCACGGCAAACAGAGGGAACCCGGGAACCTGGGAACCTAGTCTGTTCCCTTTAAGACACTTCTGTTGCCCACTATGTGTAATTTCCATATTAATGTTGTAGCTTTTCTTACTTAGTGCTAATTGAAATTAGTGATAATAATTAATTGAATCTGTTAAGAGTAAGAACAGAGTGTCTTACACTCCGTTCTAGCACTCTCTGCTAACTTTTACATTACATTACATTTTTTTACAATTAACTCTCAGTATCAATGTGCATGTGGTCGGACTGACAGCGATTAGAGCTAACTGACCGTTAGCTCCCTTAGATTAGTCTAAATTGTCTCCAGTCGTGTCTTCATGTCACGGCTGATTTGTCCCAACCGGTGTCGCTGTAAAACCCAATAGTGACCCACAGTGACCCAGTCACTCCCATATGATGCCTTGTTCACGTCAGTGTTGCCACGCGCGTGGCCGATGTCCAGAATTGACCCCTCTTTTTGCAATTTTTTTAGACTTGTGATATAGTTTTTTATAGATTCAACCGCCTATAGGTGACAAATGATAGTTTATTGGCTTATTAATTTTCTTCAGTTTTCTGTCGTATCCCGCGTAGCAGGGTAAGCAGAGGGAACCTATTGACAAGAAACTCAGGGGCACAGACCTAGGGTACTAAATCTCGCAAAGATGTACGTCTACAATTTTTATTTGAATTAAAGCGAATGAATATAAGGAGTCATACAGCATATTGTGAGTTAAATTGGTACAAACCCGTTTCACAGCTCTGGAACTCGCCCTGTCTGGTCAAAACCAACACAATCTGAACATTCGCCAAGCATGCTTATAGAGAGAGTACTTATACTGTATTTTACCGACGTCTCTGAACGCAGGTACAGTGGGTATAAGGTAGGTATAAGCATGATACTCGTAGGTATCTAAGAATAGTGCGTTCAAACTTCAGACTAACAAATGACTTGGGTTTGTAATATTAGAATAAACTAGGAATAAGCAAAGCAAACCAGTTCTCAATAGTCAAGTTAAATAAAACTATCACTAATGTGTAATCACATTAGCGAGAGAGCGACCGCGGAAGACAATCGTTTGCTGCTTATAAAATACAATTGTACAATACCTGCATGTATGTATTAGAGTATGCAGAGGGATGCGTATGCGTAGTAGGCACGCACCGCCCGATTATCCTGCACACAGCAGAGGGTAGGCAGAAGGAACCTCGTGTTAAGACACTCCATTCTGCCATCATTTTCTGCCGATTCTGGAGGTACTGCGTACCCCACAAGTGGCGGAACTCAACGCCGCCCTTTGCCTCGACACCAGAGCAAAGAAATTAAAATATAAATTTAAATAAATATTTTATTTCCTAGTTTGGGGGATCGAACCCAGAACCGTTGCGTTACGGTCGCGCCCTTGTGCCGCTGCGCCACGACGGTCTCTACCACGACCTACTTAAGTTAATAAAAAAATTACGGAAAATTCGTTAAAATTAACAAGATAGTAAATGTGTGTTAAACTAAAAATACCTAAAGACCGAGAGGCGGCCGTGAAAATATCCGCATATTGGCTATTTACATTAGACGTGCTACTGTGTACTTCATTTTATTCCTTTTTTTGCTTTACATTGTATGCTGCGTATAGCAGGATAGGAGGGTAGAGGGAACCTAGCGCTTAGAATGTAAGAATTCTGGAAGCATTACGTAAGTCACGAAACTCGACGCCGCGCTTTCAATCGTTACTAGAGCGAGAAAATGGAAATATTAGGAAAATATGATATATTTAATATCATATTTCCCCCACGTTTACGTAAAATGTATGAAAACTTTAGTATCTGCCGCAATGCAGTGGTATGGACACTTAGCGTGGGAATTTTTTGTCTTTTACAGTTATCAGTTTGTCTTATAGAATAGGGCTAAAATTCGTATTAGATTTTTGTTATATATTTTTTGAAATATATAATAATATGATATGATAGAGAAGCATAATTGTTAGAGGATATGGCAATTTAGATTTATATGGCAGGTAATTAGAAATAAATAATTCAGCCATATATAAAAATAAGCTAGATATTATTGACATTGATCTGTTCTTTTTCCTTATCACAAAAATATATTTAATTACAGAAATGTTCAAAATTGAATTGCGCGATAAGCTGCGGGCTCGATCACCTTTCGAGAAAATTAAATATTTTCATTATCCCGCGCTGGTACCGCGGCGAAGCGATACCAAGCGGAGAGAAGAGTATCTTAAAACTAAGTTCTCAGCTCTCTGCCAGCCCTGCTATGTACGTAATATAGCCTGAAGTGTTATTATTAATTATATCAAGTCTTATTAATTATATCATATCAAAAAGTAAATATGCTTTTTTTAATATCCATCGATTTAACTTTCATCGCTATGTAAAATTAATTTAATATAAGTATAGATGAGAAACAATGGAACCTATAACAATCTTTATAGTTAAATGCCCCCTTACTTAGTATATAGTGATATAATTATTCAATTTAAATGTTCTTTAAACTTAATGATAAAAATATAACTCAAAGAATTGTTTTCATGTAAATCCCAAAGATAAGCAACTGAATGAATCTTCTATTACCTGTAGCAATACAGTTTATAAGTTCAAAGGGCTTGCTGTCGCTTGCACCGCTATGCCGCAGCCTCCATTCACTCATTTATTAAGATACTAAATAATCTTGTATTTACTTTAAAATGTTCAAGTAATATATAAATATATGGTTGTCATCATTTTGGACCTCGGTAATTATTTCTTTATTGTGTTGCATAGCTAGTCAGTTAAGATACCAAAATTAAATTGCAATTTATTTTCTTTTTTAAGACTAATAAAAAATGTCTTATGGAATTTTAAATATACTTAATACTATTTAATCTTTTATGTGTAACTACAATTTCTTTTAATAGGTACTGTAATTAGTTTCAAGTTTTTGAACAATTAGATTTTATAGTATATAAAAATAAAATAATCAATTGAACGCATATCTCACAATAGAAATGAATGTAAATGAAAAACTTAACTCTGTGAAGGGCAACATGTTAGGTAATGTCCAAATAAAAGACAGATCAACATTTCTATATTATAATCACTCGTTTGCATGAAGTTTTCATTACAAAAAACTTGCAGTGGAGGAACAGTTCACAAAAGCAGCGCACCCATACCAGAAAATTACCTACTTAGCTACATGTTACCTACTAACAGCACTACTGGAGAATGATCAGACATCCATCTTATTCAGTTACATAACAGCTGCCATCACATGATAAGATTCACAAAATGACTTCAAGCATTACATAATTCACTACAATAGTATATGCCCTGTATTTCTACCAGACAATAAAAATTAACGAGGTCCAAAACCACTTTTTCTCATTGATATAATTATACAATAACAGATGTTAGAAGTATTTGATGAACCTGCCTCGGGCAAACCTTGCCCCATATCTGACAATGTCACTTGCAAAGAGGTTATATAACTGTCAAGAAAAATATTGAATTAACCTTTTCATGTATAAGTATTAATGTAATTTATTATTCTAAATTCACTTTTAAACAGTAAGCGGCCAGCATCTTCCTGTACACGATTACATAACGTTAATGAAACAATTTTTTTCTGGAATCACTGTGTAACACTTTATTTAACTAATAATAAGTTACTAGGATGGTTTTTGCAACTAAATAATACATGATTTCAGGGGAGTGGCTAGTGTGATTCAGAATCACGATTGAAATTATGGTAACAATAATTCTTACATTAGATTTAAAGGACCTTCTTGATTTCGTCATATAAGACAAGTACGAAGGCACCTCCAGTACCTCTGAGCACATTGGAAAACGCTCCCTTGAAGAAGGCAGACGCACCTTCGGACTTGGCGATGGTGGCCCAGCAGTGCAGGGTGTTCTTATACAGGATATCGCTCTTAGCGCGGCCGGACTGCATCATCATGCGCCTGCGGACCGTGTCGAAGGGATACGAGATAATACCCGCCACGGTGGTGACAGTCTGCGCGATCGCCCAGCTGATGACAATAGGGGTGTTCTTAGGGTCGGGCAACATGCCACGCGCGGTGTCGTAGAAACCGAAGTAGGAAGCGCGGTAGATGATGATACCTTGCACCGACACGCCAAAACCTCTGTATAGACCGACTAGGCCGTCGGACTTGAAGATCTTGCTGATGCAGTTGCCGAGGCCGGTGAACTCACGCTGGCCATCACCCTTGCCTACGTCAGCAGCCAAACGGGTACGTGCAAAGTCGAGGGGATAAACGAAGCAGAGTGAGGTAGCTCCAGCAGCACCACCCGACGCCAAGTTGCCGGCGAAGTAGCGCCAGAACTGTGTGTTCTTGTCTACGCCACCGAGGAACACCTGCTTGTACTTGTCTTTGAACGCGAAGTTTAGCGCCTGGGTGGGGAAGTACCTAATAACGTTAGCAAAGTTACCACGCCAGAAGGAAAGCAGACCTTGTTCCTTGGGAATGCGGACGAAGGCGTCGACGATACCTTTGTAGCGCTGGTCTTCAGCGATCTGCTTGCTGACATGCTGTACTTGCAACAACAATTTGACACGCTCGATGGGGGCCACCGCTGTCTTGGAGACGGCAGCTGAGATACCACCGGCAAGGAAGTCCTTGGCGAACGCGACGGGATCAGCGAGGTTCGACATTTTGTTTTACAAGGTGGGCTGTCAGTACTGTACGAGTTGGAATCTGCGAGTTCACACGCGGAATGGTAAAATCACGAAACACGAACTCCCGATCTATTCAATCAGAAGATATAAAGTAATTTCGTGATCTCGGGAGCACAGGGGTAGGAGTGTGCCTTTTTTGAAATTCGATCGATCACGTTCTCTCGCAGTTCTGCCTGGCGGAGCGGCGCAAAAGAAGGAAGGAAGGGGCAAATACTGCCAACTTAACGCTAAAGTACCACGAGGTCAGTGTGGCTGCTACAATTATTGTATTACCAATATTTTTATTTTTTGTTTAAGTCGAATAATGGTTATATAAAACTAGTTTATTACGTTTTATTTTTAGTTTATTATAGTACGTTATGATTAAATTTATCTAAGGATTTATTTATTATAATGAATAAGAAACATATGAAAATTTAAATTTCGCAAATACAAAAATGATAATAACATTTAATTGATAGTATTCTAGTATATATATAAATATCTATGTATGAAACTGCGTGAAGCTATGTTGCGTAACATTTTGCGAAATTTTCTGTTTTATTCGCACACGCTGGGTTAGTCAAAGTTTAATCTGTGCGTGTGAATTTCAAAACGTTCTACAGCTTAATTCTATCGGACACATTTTGACCATTTACTCAAAAACTAATATTACAATTATCATCAAAAAACTTCGCTGGGATCACCTTGTCATCCATGACGTTCCCGCAAAATTTAAGAGCTGTAGATTTAACGGTCTAGGTGGAGTAGCATTACTACGAAACACACTTTTGATCAGTTACGTTATTATTTGTAAATTTCTTTACTACAATTAAGGGAAAAGTAAATTTTGCAGCAACACTGACACAATGCCAATTATTACGTTTCATTTTATGTATAGGACAGTACATATTGATTACGTAACTATACCGGATAATCAATATTATCTGGTACACTATTGAGTATATTGTTAACCAAACACAGACAAATATTTTTACAATATTTTATTGTCTAAATAAATGTGAATGCAGAAAATTAATGAAACCACAATTGAATAAAGGTGACCTAAAAAAAAGCGTTAGCATATAAACTCAACACAGTGCTGCCAGCTACAAAAACATGTAAAAACTCATCGAAAATTTCGGTCATAAGCAACATGAACAATGGTGGCCATATTGTGTCTAAAATAATTAATCTGTAGCCAAAAATTGACAGTATAAATAAATTATATTTTTTTTATCTGTCAAAAATTTCACTGGAACAATTTCTTAGGTGAGTGGCTTTAGAATCTTAAATATTCATTATTTTCTTTTATCAAATCGTGATGTATTATATTGTATAGTATGCAGATGAGTCGTATGAGTTCACCTGCTATCAGAATGGACGAAGACAGCGGCGCGGGACATAATTTAAGCGATTTTTTACTTCAACTAGAAAACTATAGCCCTTCTATACCTGATTCAGTTGTAGCATACTACTTGAACATGTCTGGGTTTGAATCGCAGGACCCGAGGTTTGTGTATAATAAGTATATTATGTATTAAAAAATACTCTTGTTAATATATAGCATATCTATTACTCGGAAAACTTGTTAAAGGTCCATGTTATTTGTTAATGTTATTTTTCATTATATCGTAAATAATTTTAGCAATGAACATGTATTTTTTATATTATAGCATAAGATATAATAAATGTTTTCTTTTGCAGACTAATACGTCTCATAGCACTTGCATCACAGAAGTTTTTATCTGACATAGCAAATGATGCCTTACAGCATTGTAAAATGCGTACGACCAGTCAAATAAATCAAAGTTCTAAAAATCAAAAAGGTCCAAAGGAAAAAAAATATGTTATGACAATGGAAGACTTAGTTCCAGCTTTGCAGGAGTATGGAATCTCAGCCAAAAAACCTCATTATTTTGTTTGAGAGGAGATTACATTTTAGCTAGACTTACAACGAATATTTTTTTATTGTATAAACCAAATATTGAACACTGAATTAATATAAATTAAAGAAACAATTGCTTAATTTTATAATAAGATTTTTGTTTGGCTTAGAAATCATACTGGTGGTAGAAGTAGTCATTACATTCATAATGTCTACTCTATTACAAAAGTTAAAAAATTTTATACCTGTTAAAATGTGTGTCATAGTTCAAATTTAAAAGTTTAAAGTCATTATGGAGAAAGAAAATCTTTTTGAATTTTCAAAAGTTAGTTACAAAAAGTTTTACTTATTGTGATGGTTTTATATTAATCTTCTAACAAGTGTATGACTTGTATTAGGAGATGTATAACAGCTTAATCTCTATAGTTTTCTGCTAGAACTATTATCAATTCAGTTTATGAAAATACTTCAAAGCACTTGCATATCGGAATAGGAGGAATCAAAAAAAATTCAAAAACAATATTTATGTAAACATTTTTGTGGAAAGCTGCACTAATAGAATTGTTTTTAACCTGCACTATGTTGTATAAGGAGCCTTTTAAAACCTTAAAATATTTAAGTAATTTCTTCTCTTCTCAGTAAAGATCATTTATTATAAAGTATTTGATATATGGTGACATGTATAGATATATAGTTATGCAGATGTGTTGTGGCCACCTTGAAGTTAGGTTGCCTGAACTATTGATTTGTTTGCCTGTGAGGAAGACTAGTAAAAAATCTTAAAATAGCCATACACAAGTAACTTTAGAGAGGCCATGACTTGTTGACCATACCATACTATTTGTTGGAAATCCAACAAACTTTATTCCGTCAATTATAGGACAATGGTGATTTTGAATAGTGAAATGATTGTAGGCTAATTTGTTAAGATTATTATATGAATTTGTTTTTTTTTTTTAAGAATGTTGCAATGTGTAATTAATTATTATGTTCTTTTTATTATCATTTAATTTTTTTTTAAATAAATTTTCCAATTTATATTGTTCTATTGTTGTGAAAAGTGAATAATTAGAAATCATTGATTTTTCATGATCTAATTAAATGTATTTGAGTCATTACTTCTATATATTGGATCGATTTTCAAATTTACTAATAATACAATTGTTTTTTTATATTTGTTTAAACTATGTATATTAATTTCATGGGAGCGCTTCTGACTGAAAATGCAATTTCATCGGTTGTATATACAATCCCTACTCAAGAGAAATAATTATTTCAATTTCTCTGCTCTGTGATAACTAGGCATTATCTTTCTTTCCCACTGTGTGTGGGATACAGCATTAACCTGAAAAACCTTTTGTATCCAATGCATAGTAATGGCTTTAGTTTTGTAACTGATATTAAATAAATGTGTGCAGTCCACATTATTTGTTGTTTTTAACTAAAATATGTAAATTGACACTGGATTTTTTTTTCAACCAACATTATAATATGAATATAACATTTATACTGACCTATCTAAATATATAAGAGAAAAAAATTATTTTTTTTAATAAACTTTCTTATTTAATTGATTAAAGAAGTTATGTTTTTGTAACATAACTGGACATTATTAAAACCTGAAAGAGTTTGTTTGCTTGAACATACTAATCTCATTAACTACTGGCTTGAAATTGAAACATTATTTTTGTGTTGGATACTTCATTTACTGAGAAAGGCTATAAGCTATACTATATAAAGATATTCTATTTAATTTAACCCATATTGTACCCATATAGCCCATGTACCCATATGGCCCATGTACCCATAAAACATATTTTATTTAATTAAATATATATTATATTTTAACATATATTTTTATTGCCCCTCCCATATATAAAATTTTATTATATATAGATAACGAGCAACTTCAGGGAAAATACGAAGCTTTTCTGGCGAGAATTTAGTGTTTCTCAGGGTTGCACACCTACCTCTAGATTGAAAGTTGAAAAAGCTTTCGAAGGATATTGAAATTTCAACTGAACGAAAACACGTTTTGTAGCGATGGTCGGAATTTTATGAGGAGATGTACACGCGTCTTGGATTTGATCTGGTTTTTGTGCCATGTATGCTGGAAATCTGGGGAGGTTCCAGACCATTGGCAAAGGTTCACAGATTCACACGAAATTATGGGAGATATTACCTCGGTACAATGTGAACGAACCGTTGCTGCAGGCTTTAGTCTCTTTACAGAGATCACTCGGTGATCACCTGCGTGCGAGTAGGAGCTGACATATCGCCTTCGTTTGACATCCAATCGGGTGTTAAGCAAGCAAAGTGATATAGGAGTGAAAACCTGCGCTACGCGGATGATGCAATACTCATTGCATCATCAGAATGCGAGTTGCAGGCTTTGGTCATCAGGCTGAAAGAAGAGTATGAAAATAACGGTCTAAGCCTGAATGTAAGATGAAGAAATGCAAGATGAATGTAAATGGTAAGATATTAGAACAAGTGAATGAAGTGGCATATTTGGGAAGTATGTTCAGCAGAGATGGAAGGTACGAGATGGATGTGGAAAGGCGTGTTGTTGTCGGTAACAGGGTTACCGCACCTTAGCTGCATTAATGAGACGGTGAAACGTCAGCACAGCTGCGCGCTTGGCCGTACACAAGGCAGTTTTGGTACCGGCGCTGTTATACGGCAGCGAAACGTGGGTATTACAGAAGAAGAATGAAAGAAAGATGAATGCCGTGGAGATGCGATCTCTTCGTAGGATATGCAGTCAGCCTAGATGACCGAATTGGCAATGAACAGATACAAAGAATGGCAGGTACTAGTGAGAATATCACGGTCAACGTGCTCAGCTGGTTGGTTTGGCTGGTGGTGGTTGGAACAAGCTAATATTGTACAAAACTTGCATTGCCTTATGTTTATGTCGTGTTGATATACATCAAGATAGACCTCCTTCAGAGGGTCCAAAACAAATGGCGTCCGCATGGCGTCAGGATGCCCATGGCAGTAACATGAGTCAGATTCGTCGCACGATGTCGCACATTTTGAATAAGAATAATTACAGGAATTCTGCAAACGCCTAGTCAAGCGCTAATACGACGGTACAGATTCCCACTCTAGAAAATCTCAAGAAAATCTAAAAACTATACATTGGTGGTTAAATCCTAAAAAATAAACGCCTTAAAAGGGGACAATATTTGGTATTAAATCCACTATTTCAAGTGGAGTATCAAATAAAAGGGCTCTGGCAACCGTTTCCTATTTCTAACAATATTTATTAATTTATCAAATATTAAAGTTTGATTTATTGTGAATAGACTGCGTAAAAATATATTCAAATATAAGACATAAAAAAAAGACAATTTTAGAAATTACATTAGTTCCTACTTTTTTAAATATAACAATAAAGAACTGTTATATATTGTAATGTACATTTAATTCATATTATTTCAGGCGAGTTAAAAGTGAGTTAAACTCCTGTAATCGACTTCTCCTAGTAATGCCACAGTTGTCAGTTTACACGTGATTATGTAACTTCCTTGATGGCGCTGCTGTAGCGTACTCTGTTTCCTTTAACACTGTGCGTCAAGCGCGGTGTGGTGCTTGGTACAGTTACCATAGGATATTAGACATGTAAGTTAAGAATATCATATAATTTTACATTAATATTAACTTTATTTAATATGTTTTTATTTTCTGTTCTCAATAAATGTAGTTACATACATTTAATAGATAAAACGTCGATAAATTCTACCTTACGTAACGTCTAATGAAATTATAATTGCACGTGACCTTGTGCTATACGTTTTTTATGGTAATGTTTTATCTAAATACAAGTGTTTTTGACTCTTCTGATACAATTTTAGTACGCTGTGTCATTAAACTCGATGGCTAAAATATAATTGACATAACCTCTCCCAGTAAAAATAAGTATTGATTGGTACGAACCAGTTATAATTTCGCTTTAAATTTTTTCCGACGTTGTTTTATCTCGGGCTTTAATCGATTAAAATTCTATATTTTTGGGTAATAATTAGTTTTTTAAGATAATAACATCATTCGTTACCTAACATCAGCTGTGTTGACTGTCCATTGTCACCGACCAATTGTAACCTGCATTGTAATAAGGTATGGTGCTCATATTTATTGAATATTTATTTTAAAACAAAGGTTAATACTATGTGTAATGTAAGTTGTTACAATACACTTAATTAAATCTCTAATCAAATTTAATTCAATTATTAAATATATTTAATTTTATTTCTGTAAAATATTAATTATAATTGATATAGGATTAATCACTTAAATATAAACATCTTTTGCTTTAGAAAACTACTGTACAGGGATAATAAAATATAGTAATTTTTTTAAAGTATTAATCACATTGCAATTATTTTCTTTTAGTTAAAAAGTTAAAACTACAATTCATATAATAGTTACAAAAAGTATATAAAATAAATGAAATTTCAATATTAGATTTTATTTAATTTACAAAATTCATACATCCATATTTCATTATCTGCATTGCAGGTTTATTATGTAACAGTTCCTATAACTTAACAATATTTAAATATCTATATGTAATAATTCTACTTTAATATGGTACAGCAAATACATTCACTTGTAACACAAAAATCATATAATAATTATCATCAAATATTTTTTATTTATTTAAAGATACAATTTTACTCAGTCAGGCAACTAATGCACATTGAAAGCCCTCAAACTATTGTTTTGTTCTATATGTCTTTTTTTGCTAGTAAGCATAGGTATTTTAAAAAATCTTAAAATAAAATTGGTAGAGTCAAGACAGAAAAACATATTACTCAATGCTGCACTAACTGCTGACTGCTGTCTATCAGAGCAAGGACATTTGAAAATAGTTCCCACCCCTGAATGGAAAACTTACAACCACTGTTTTACTGTGCCACAATGGCTTATATGGCTTTATAGATTTCCTATTGTTTGAGGCCGTCGCGGCGCAGCGGCACAAGGGTGTGACTAACGCAACGGTTGTGGGTTCGATCCCCATTCGAGGAAGTGAAATATTTATTTACGTTTATATTTCCATTTCTTCGCTCTGGTGTCGAGGCAAAAGCGCGGCGTTGAGTTCTGCCACAAAGTGGGCAACGGTGTGTCTTAACACTAGGTTCCCTCTGCCGACCGTGCTGTGTGGGGGATACAGTGTAAAGCTGATTTAATTTTTTAATTCCTATTTTAGTAAAAATGTTCTCATCCTTGCTGGAGACGGCGCGGAACTCGCCCTTCCGCAGCCCTTTGACTACCGCGAGCTGCGAACCCGCCCTTGTTGATTCACAGGTATTTTCTATATACTTATATTAATTTATTTAGTCTATATTATTACGATTAATGTTTTTATTCTGTAGTGAAGTAGTATGTTTGAATAATGTACATCTAATTTTCGAGACATTGAGTGTTGAGTGGCAGTTAAAATAATTAATACCCCCCATGGGAGTTGAACTCAAAACCGTCGCGTATCCAGTCGAAACGTTTCTTTAAAAAATTAATAATTAATTTTTATCTTATATAACAAAACAATAGAATAGAATAATCTAAATAGAAAAATAACATGAATTGTAATATATTTTAATATTGCTCTTATAATTTGCCCTATGATGAAAACTCATGCTAGAGGGTTGTGCTGTGGGTGGGGCGTGGTATTTACCACCACTGCATATTTCATATGCAGCGTGGCCACCCGCATTACGGGTGCCCAATGATTAATAGATTGTGAGATCTGAGGGTTTATTTATGAATTAAAAAACTTAAAAACGTTATTTTGAAATATCGACATGTGTATATAATATTAAGATGTTTGCCTCTGTTTTTAGAAAAAGTTGCCGTTTTGAGTCTATAGGATTACTTTTAATCACCTCAATATATTTTAAGCCATATATATATATATATATATATATATATATATATATATATATATATATATATATATTTATAATATAAATTAAGTTATACAGCTTCTAATTAAGTTATAAAGTTATTTCACATAATTTTTTGACATTTTTTAAGAATTAATTATGTCTGTAAATACCAAAAATGGAATTCTCCACAGACTTATATTTAAAAATTGCATACAGACATACATTATACAAAAATAAAAAATATTAAATAAGGGTTTTTATACGGCTATTTTCTAAAATAAAAGTTAAATAGCTTTTTTGATGGTGTCAGGGCATGGCCGCGTCCGCTCCAGTCCAGGGCGACTCTTGCGAGTTCGGTTCATCCAAATACTTCGCGCTTTGCGGGCTTGGAGGAATTCTTTCTTGCGGTATGTTGTTTATTGATATTATAATAAAAAGTTGGATGTAGTGGGTTCAAACCTCGTTTTGGGATGATAATATATTTATACAAATGATGAGGGAATCCAGAAATTGCTATCTTCTGTGGTCATCATACAATTTGCGGGACACAAGACTAAAATCTTGTTTATCTACATACCTTTAATAGCCATGTCCCATACAGAAATATATAGATATCCATATCTCAAAAATGGATGGAAAAGTAAGTTATATGTACATACATGTCGTCTTTTAGATTGGCTAAAAAAGTTACACATTTTTTAAATGAACAATACAACTGTTTTATATTATTAGCTATAACATTTACATTTTATAGAAATACTAGCAAACGCCTGGCCTCGTTTTTTGTAACATTTCGTTTGGGGATTAAAACAGGGAGAAAAATTATATTTTTTATTTATTTCTACTTAAAATGAAACGTACTTATTTTCGTAAGGGATACTCACACCTCGTACTGACGCCATCTGTTCCACCACCAGTTTTAGTACATACCAGGTATCAGAGATGGCGCTGTATGTGAAAAATAAATTTCCGTTTTTGTGTTGAAATTTTTCCTAAATTTTGTTTGCTATAAACCTCACGGTGCATTCTGGATTTATAGCGTCAGGAAGAAAAACTCGACTTATTTTTATTTTATACATTTTGTAGTAGTGGGATAAGTTGTTCAACTGCATGCATGCTTTCTATTTACATTGAAAATTGTATGGAAATAAATTTATTTCATTTTTATTATTTATTTCTTTTTTTATTAATAATATGTGTAGAGTGATATAATGTGGTCAGGTACAATATTCAACCATGTCTAAAATAAAAGCTAATATTTAATATAAAGTATCACACATATTCATAATATTACAGTTATCATGTCCGAAATGCCTATCGTGATTAATGGTGGCTTATTATTCACGTTCTTAAGTATAGAAGGGCCTTTGTAAAAGAAAATGTAGATCATTGAAAATGAGGCCAGTCGTGGCGTGCGACTGGAAACGCGACGGGTTGTGGATTTGATTCTCACTCAAGGAAATAAATTATTTAATATTATCACTTCCAGTTCCTCCAGGGTCTTTATGGAAACGGAGTTCTTGCTATGTGCGGGATACAGCATAAAACTAAAAATATTTTTATGTAATGTGAGACTAAACATAGACATTGAGTAACTAACTACCTTTTCAACCTTTCATCCTCTTGAAAATATATTTTAAATTTTTTGAGATTTCCATGCGTTCTCCATAATTATATTACGGGAAAGTAAAAAAAAATAACGGGGGACGTCGTGGCGCGACACTGCGTTGTATTGTAAACACGACGGTCGCAGGTTTGATTTCCATTAGACACGGGGAATTCCTGCAGCGTGAAGATGGTATTTTTAATTTTGAAGGTTACATAAGGTGTTGTGATATGTGTCTTCAATCACGGACAAGGTCACATTTCTTAATCTTATCTATAATATTTTGTGTTCGCTGTAAAGACTCGGTTATCACGTTTTAAATCTATTTTGGGATTGCACAAAAACGATAACAAAAAATATATAAGTATTTTTTTGTGGAAAATATTTCTTCATGAATAAAACCTATTAAACAATTTAAAAATAATTTATTGCTTACTTATATTATATCGCTATAAATATTTGAACTTGACGTTTTAAACGTGGATAGAGGTCGGGTGACGTATTGATGGCTGACGAGAGAGAGCTGGCTCACAGCCATATTTTGAGCTTCATGCTTTAGAATTATTATGTAACCGTAAATATTAGATATTGAACCCAACGTGGCGCAGTGTGAGTGTTTGACTGTAATGGTTTTAATTTTCCCGCTCCGTCCGAGTGCCATGATCGGAGAATGTAGTGTGTGCACTAAGTAGAAGATTGTCTTTGCTTATACTACTGTATACAGTAGTATACAGCGTAACGCTACGTGTTGAATGGCAGAACTCAATGTACTCAATTGCACCTTGTCTTAACCAAAAAAGGGAACAAATCTGTTTTTAGATAAAACAAACACTAAGTTTGCATAAATAAAATTGTAAAAACGTGTATTTAAATCGGTTAAGACGATTCTGAGATAACTAACAGACAGACAAACAGACAAAAATATTAAAAAATCATTGTTTTGGGTTCTATTACAATGGTTAATTCTATTTTAGCTTCACGCTTTATCCCTAGCGGGATGACGATGATGAGGATGACATCCTCGCTAGTTCCTGCTATTTTATGTATCTCTTCATTACTGATTGGGTCAGCTAAGCTGACTCCGCATATCCTTCTTTCATTCTTTCATTCTTCTTCTGTAATACCCACATTTCGCTGCCGTATAACAGCGTCAGTGCCAAAACTGCCTTGTGTACGGACAAACGCGCAGCTATGCTGATATTTCGCCGTCTTATCAATGCAGCTAAAGCGATCTGTTACCGGCAGCAATGCACCTTTTCACATCCATCTCGTATCTTCCATGTCTGCTGAACATATTTCGCAAATATACCACTTCATTCACTTGTTCTAATATCTTACCATTCACACTGATATTGCATTCCGACCTTTCTTCATCTCTTTTAAAAACAATGATAAATGCCCCTTATAATAGAATTTCTCATACATCTTCCACGCATAGACAGTAATATTATAAGTATATATATAGGAATGATATATGATAATACGCTGTTCTTTGAAAGATGGCGTTGTGGCTCTGCATGTAATTTCGTACGGTAACGAATCACCAAAGTAGTGCTATTGTAATGAAAATCATATACTTCAATGCTTTTACAGAACTTATATTTCTTCCAGAGTCAGATACCGTTGCGGCTGTACAATATTTACTTAAATCCTATTACAATATGTTATTCTTTAGGACGTCTTTCTATTTCGGCTCCAATTCTAAAAGTGTCAACAATTTTCACGACCACATCAAGCGTCCTTTAACAATTGACATGCGATCGTAATTCTATAAACATATTTTCAAACATATCTTTTTATCAAACAAAGAGGTTGAATTACATTTTTATAATAAATTACTGCGAATATAAAAACTCATTACACAAAATCATTACATTCGGCCATCCTACTTCGTGCAATCTCCTGATGCACGACTACTCACTAAACCAGTAAACGTCAACAATATGTTATACTCTTAAATCATTACATTCGGTCGATTACAAATAACAGGTACATTTATTAATATTGCCTCTCGGCCTAATTGACATCACTCTTTTCAAAAACTCCTAAGTAACAACCACTAATATAATTAAACGATCGCGTCTTATAGAGCTACGAGTACTACAATCTCATATTATCTAACAAAATTCACATTAAATTCAAGACTTCACATATAAATTCATAAAAAACAATATTTCTGATAATTTCTGACTGAATTTCTGATAATAAAAATTCAAGACTTCACATATAAATTCATAAAAAAACAATATTTCTGATAATTTCTGATAATAAAAATTCAAGACCTCACATATAAATTCATAAAAACAATATTTCTGAGACCAGAAGATTTTTTGAATTCTCAGTGCTTTACCCACACACTTATAACAAATTTGTAACTTATCGCTGAAAGTGAAGCTGAAGATCGTCCAAGAAATCTACCTTTAATAAGAGGAACTATCAATAACGCAAGATTCTTTTTAAATATGGTCTGTCTGTTTTGTCGATTTGTGTTGTGTTTGTCTGTGCGCTTGTATACGCTTATCCTGAGATTAAGAACACTTGCAAGCAAAGAAATATATAGAGTATTTTTTTTAGTTTCAATTTAATGTCACATCAATAAGCAAAAACAAATATAAATATTATGTTCTAACGTCAACTCGCTACATGCTTGTTTATCTATACGTATTTATTTATTTTATTTATTTATTTATTAGCAGGTGTAATTCAGTTACAGATATTATGACATAGTCAAACGAGATCACAAATCAACATAGGAACCCTTATACCCCGTTCATAAGATTGGGTTACTCAGTCCACCCGCTCTATGTCCAGGATAAAGGGCAACCAGTTTCCCGACTAACTCAAAAACAATTATAATATCTCCGCAGAAGGCATATTGCCCGTGCGCGGACCTGCGAGTTTGAATATATTACTATAAAGTTAACAGTCGGCTGTCTTTATAACATTTCTTTTCGTATTATTGTTATTTTTTTTTCTTTCCTTATAGTGTATAAAATTTTGCTATTTGTGCTTTGTATATTAAGTTTCGGTTAAATTTTCCGCCAATACTTTGATTTCATTGTTAAATATATAAAATAATAAGAATAGTATATTGATATTTGAAACTATTATATTGGTAATCTCATAATAATAATAAAGATACACTATAAAATAAAGAAAATATATATATTAAATCGATCTCTATAAGCGATCTCTACCAGGCAACTTTAAGGCAATACAGTTCTACCGTCTTCCCCTTATACGTACATTTAATGTGTTTTGCAGTGAAAATGAATAGATTTGTAAATTGTGAATGTGAACTAGAAGATCATGAAAATCTACTGCATGTGATGTTTGTAGGGTACCTGGTGCTTCTGGTGTGGATTGTGGTGTGATGAGTCAATTATTCACAAACATATACTAATATTATATTGTATAGAAAAACTAATTATAACAATACAATTTCCAATATCAACAAATATATGATATTATTTATTAACTAATATTAATTATTAAAATTATTAAAGTTATTTTCAGTTTACGGGTATATTCTAATAAGCCGTGAAAAACGTGAAAACGAAAACGTGTTCAAACAAACATTCACCCCCATGTCATCCCTTTAGGATTAAAATTTGTCAAAATTTCTTTTTAGTGGTTATAATGTGTACATACAAAATAGATATTCTCAGAGCCTGTGTGCTTTTAGCTGGGATTTAAAACGTTTGAAAACATTACATTCAATAGAATTCAGCGTCGTGCCATTGATATGACAAAAAAACGGCTATGTTGAGTTTTTACAACTATAAGGCGAAAAATACTAAATAATTTCTTACGTTATTTTAAGATTAGCCTCATGAAAAACGCAATAACGAGTTTACAATGATTTCAAAATTCTCCAATATGAACGTGCCAATTTAAATTAAGTGGTACAACGTGTACCCTGAACTGCTCAAGAACTTAAATGTCTGACCTTACCACGGAACGAAATGAACAGAGAGTTAGCTATAGTTGAAATATTTGAAACGATCTTTGAACTATTTTTGTATAAAAGTGATTTAAAAACATATTTGAACCAAAGTTGTAAAGTTTATTCTTTCAAGATTTGACCAATTCTGAGTAACTTAATTTGAACATGGTAAGTTTTACCGTAAATTTTTATATTTGAAAACGTACTGAATTTAGATAAAAATATCAAGGATGAGAAATTTTAAAAGCTAAAAATAATTTTTAAGACTGAGTTATACAAATAAAAAGAATTTTCCATATAATAGTACTGTGTATACATAATGTTACAAAAAAAAAAAATCTTTTTTTTTTTTCTATAAATTTTCTTATTATCTTCCCTATTAATTTCCTAAGGATCTTTCCTGACTTTTTAAAATTTCTTTTAAGATAAAAATAAGATAAATTTAGAAACCTTTGTTGCCCATTTACGTTTAATGAGTAGAATTAGTTTATGAACAAAAAGATTATATTAATTATAAGCATGTTTGCTCGACAAAATTGCTGCAAACTGACTTTTATTGAATTGCCTAAAAATTTAATTCTCAACATATATTTTTTTTAAAACTACGTTAACAATGCGGTGATAGTTCGGTAATCGATATTCCGTTGTGGACGAAAATAAACTAATTTATGACAACCATGTTATATAGGGTACTAAATCGCATTAAATTAAAATAACATCGTACGTAGCAATTACCATTATAAACTATTATAAACTAACTAACAGCAACAACTTGCGATCTTTTGCGAGCTTAACAATTGCTAAGGTTTCGAGTTTGTAAGAGAGTAAACATATTTCTGGACAAATCTAACTAATCTCATCTGCAACTAGCAAGTTACGTATCTCTATTTTGTTATACAAGTTTAAATCAGGGCTAACGCCTGCCTAGTTATCAGATAAATTTTCAAAAATTGAGTGATCGTGACTCTTCCTATGGATAGAGGTCCAAGAGAGATGAAAAGAAACTAAGTGTAAGTTTAATATTAGCTTACATATTGACTAAATTAACTAGCTTAAAACATGCAGATATTGATATTAAAGCACTCTATGTACGTTTCAATTCGTTATTAAAGAAAATGGCAAAAATACATATATTATAAATACATATTGTACTAAATGAGAGCAAGGCTCATATATGGATTTAGTTAAGTCCTTCTTCACTAAAATTAAAAACAAATCTCTATAATTGTAGGTCACTGGTGGCAGTACCTTATGTTGTGATTTTCTTCTCGCTTTTCTATTAATCTCTTTCAGTATATTTGTTGATATATAATAATTGATAGTAAAAGTTACATAAAAAAAATATTTAAATATATAAAATTTTGAACTAGCAGATCAAACCAACACAAGTATGACTTATGATATTTACAACACTGAGACGTCACCTGATCTTGATACTAATCCTGACCTGATACGCGATTGAGACTATTTTCTACTTTAAATGCATGACAGGAGCTAAGATAAATCAATAAATCTTCTGGTTTTTACTACTTCTCATATTTTAACACAATCAATAAATATTTCTTTCACTTTAGTCACATCTATTAAGACAAGGAATTTATTACAGAAATATTCACGTATTTTCTTATATCACATAGTATTAGCCTTAAATTTTTCAACTTTAGTTGTCGATACGAACCAATTTCTTGCAAGCCCATTAAAATCAAAAGAGAAAAATTTATAATCTAATTCTCATTGTAGTTATACATTTCAGCACATTCATTTAATTATCTAAACCAATTTTATGTATTCTACAATTAAGGTATTGATCTATTAACTTCTATAACATCATTTACTAAATTAGGACTTTAATCCTTATCTATTACACAGAAATATATAAATGTGAACATTGCCTTTGTATACCAGTAAAAAGTTCCTTTGCGACTCTTTATATCACTGACACGTTTCACCACATCAGACGAATCCCTCATCAGAAGATGTCGACGACTCTTACGGCCGCGAAGACCTTCTAATGTTTTGCATTTTCTCATTCTCATTGCGCTCATTTCATTGGGTAGTTTCTCTAGGGTCTAATACACATCATACGACTCCATGTCCCTCAAATTAATGCAAAAAATCTCATTAAAAACAAATAATCTTTGTAAATAAAATGACGTTTTTATATTGTCAAATCAAAAAGCATTTTCTTTTAAATGTCATTCTAAAATTATTTTCGTCGTCAAAACGTCAATAAATAAATTCTAATAGTGAATTCACAAAACTGTACTTAAAATCTTTTCTTTAAAATTTCTTTCTAGATTCGTTACGTTCTATCATCAAAATATCAACAAATCTAAAGTCAAACTGAATAAAAAAAAAAATTTTACTAAAATAACCAATATAAATACACCAAAAATATCAATTTAAGCTCACATTATCTACAAATACTATTACGCACTACGCCTGACATCCCGCGGCCACAACCAGCCACGAACAAGCAAGCGCAGTTATTTAAAATACATAAAATTATCTACTTTTCAACTACGGCCCGCTCACCGCTTATACAGCACGCTCACTGCTTATACGGCCCAGCCACTGCTTATCTACACCGCCCGCTCTCCGCTTATACAGCCTGCTCACCGCTTATACAGCCCGCTCACTGCTTATACGGCCCAGCTACTGCTTATACGGCCCAGCTACGGCTTATCTAGGAATCGCTCTCCGCTTATACGGCCCGCTCACCGCTTATACGGCCCAGCTATCCCAATCTACTTGGTACTTATCTCTATTTACTTATCCTTATACTCAACACACACAATTTCTAAAGTAATTAAATTCACAATCAAAAACTATACATACTACAGCTAGCTCCTTCTTGTTTGCTTGTACGTACCTCGCTTTAAGACGGGGACCCACTTCTGATATGTAATGAAAATCATATACTTCAATGCTTTTACAGAACTTATATTTCTTCCAGAGTCAGATACCGTTGCGGCTGTACAATATTTACTTAAATCCTATTACAATATGTTATTCTTTAGGACGTCTTTCTATTTCGGCTCCAATTCTAAAAGTGTCAACAATTTTCACGACCACATCAAGCGTCCTTTAACAATTGACATGCGATCGTAATTCTATAAACATATTTTCAAACATATCTTTTTATCAAACAAAGAGGTTGAATTACATTTTTATAATAAATTACTGCGAATATAAAAACTCATTACACAAAATCATTACACTATATGTAACCTCAAATTATAGTAGAATAGTGTTTACTACAGTGTCAAATACATATTTATTTTACCTTTGTGAAAATGTGTACTTTTGTGCCAAATAAAGTGTTTTTGCGGGGAATTTATTGCACTGCTTTATTCAGAAAAAATCTGCAGCAGAAGCACACAGAATTCTCGTTGACACACAAAGTGACAACGCTTTGTCGAATACAACGTGCAGAGACTGGTTTAGGCGCTTGAAGCGCCTAAGTAATGATTTTGACCTTGAAGACAAAGAGCGTTCTGGAGCACCGACAAAATTTGAAGACAAAGAATTGGAGGCATTGCTTGAAGAAGATCCATGTCAAACGTTAGTAGAGCTCGGGTAATTTTAGAAGTAGATGCGTCAACCGTTTCAAAACGTTCAAAAGCAAGGGCATTGGGTGCCGTATGAGTTGAAGCCGAGAGACGTAGAACGACGTTTTCTCATGTGTGAATTGTTGCTCCAACGGCAAAAGATAAAAGGTTTTCTGCACCGTGTCGTCACTGGTGATGAAAAGTGGATTAACTACGACAATCCAAAGAGAAAAAATTCGTGGGGCATGCCGGGTCACGCATCAACATCGTCGCCAAAACCAAATATCCATGGTTCTATGCTTCTTCTCTGCATTTGGTGGGATCAGAAGGGCGTAATTTATTATGAGCTGCTTAAACCTAATGAAACTATCACGGAAGCTCGCTATGACTTCAGTTGATGCGTTTGAGTCGCGCTCTGAAAGAAAAGCGGCCACTATACGAGCAGAGACACGACAAAGTGATTTTATTACATGATAATGCTCGGCCACATGTGGCAAAACCAGTCAAAACTTACCTGGAAACACTTCAATGGGAAGTTCTACCCCACCCGCCGTATTCACCGGACATAGCCCCCTCCGATTACCACTTGTTTCGGTCGATGGCGCACGGTTTAAGGGAGCAGCGCTTCCATTCTTCCTATTATATGGATAATAAATTCGCGCCTGTTTAAAATTGAAACTAAGAATAGACAGCGTTATTAGCCGCACTTAACATATTTATGAAACAATTAAAATGGTCTGCAACTCTCTATTCTAAACCTGAGCCAAGTGTTCCTTACCATTGCGTAGTATTATGTAATGTACATTCACAATTACCTTTACAGTGACGTGTGTTGCCATGCAAATATTCAATATTTAATTCCAAATATAGCATCGAAATAGCTATTTAAGAGAAATAAATTATTATTATTATTTTTTCAATTGTTTACCTGATCTAGAACCTAGTGTTTAGACGCTTTTATGGTACTTAACTAATTTATTGAAACTTTACAGTGATATAATTTATATTTATTAATACATAAATAAATTGTCTCTAAAGAATTAGCCTGTAGTCTAAATCCATACAAAATATGTTATTGGGGACATCTATCGATTCAATAGAAAAGTGGTTTTTTTTCTTTGAGACCTTTCCAGTCGTGGCGCGGGAACTAAAAAATAGCGCGCCTATAAACGCCACGCGATGACGCGTCTGTTCGATCCCCACTTGAGGAAGTGAGATATTTATTTAAATGTATATTTTTATTTCTTCGCTCTCGTGTCGAGGTAAAGCGCGGCGTTGATTTCCGCCGCTCAACACTCGAATGTCTCCAGAATTTTTCTGAATGTGGGGAACGGAGTGTCTTAACACTAAGTTCCTCTGCCTACCCTGCTGTGTGTAGCGCACAGCGTAAAGTTGGTCACATTGTATTTTGGCATACTTGATTTTAACATTTAGTGTTTGTTTTATTTCAATCTGTTTCAATAAATAGAAATATTTTATCAATGTAAATTATTGTGCTGAACACATGGCGAATTGGTGAGAACGTGGCAGCAAATCAATTATAAGTAAAAAGTTATAAAGAAAGAATGATATGGCATAAAAGTATATTATCTGTACTATGGTTGGTACTGGCCGATTATATTAGAAGACTAATTTCTGTCGCTTTTGAATAAAGTTTAAAAAGTTATACTTAAAGTCATCTCTCAGGCCTTTTATTTTCAACTCTATAGATATTGTGTAGTAGGTAAGCAAATTAATAATACTTAAATAAAAGTTGTTAACATTTAATTAAAATAAATAAGTAAATATTAAAACATTTCTCATTCGGATAGACTTATGGACAAACGAAGTGTACATAAACCGACAGACCGCATGTAACATAGAATATCCTATTCTTTTTTAGTTAGTTTGGGAACCGACAAAAGTGAGAAGCCGATACTATACAATATTAAGATTTGTGAAAAACCAAAGTTTTTGAAAAAAAAAAATACAATTCATTTGAATTACCAGTTGCAAAAAAATAATACATAACATCCTTAATATGCATTAAAAGGGAGATAAATGTGAAAAGTATTTTTGGAAGGGATAAGGAAAAATAATTAAAAACGAATTGAACAGAACAACACACTCCAGTGCATCCAATAAAACTCCAACAGCGTAACATCTGTCTTAAACAGTTACAAGGAAATAAAGGAGCGCTCCTTTTGGCTAGCCGCCGCCGCAGCAGTCGGGCTTCGTGTTAAAATAAAATTTATTTCGTCTACTTAATTTCCATTTGTACAAAGAGATTATATCAAAAATATTACCACAACTAAGATTTTTCGTCTAAATTTAAAATATTTTTTATGAATACAAAATATAAAACATGAATGTGAATCCATCTCCATGGATCTGAATTAAGACAACGGCAGAAACAAAAACAAACAAAAATACTAAATTTGTATGAATGTTGAACGGGTTTATAATATTTCTGTTGGTGAGAACGCCAATTATTTTTTGGAATATAATCCATCCATCAATAAATAATCCTTAAAAAATTATTTTTCCCACAGGCATAACACACACAGCAGTGGTACCCTTGGACTTGGTAAAATGTCGTCTACAAGTGGACCCCGACAAATACAAAAATGTGGTCAACGGGTTCAAGGTGTCCGTACGGGAGGAAGGCATGAGGGGCCTCGCCAAGGGATGGGCCCCCACCTTCATTGGATACTCTCTACAGGTGGGGTTACGTAGACTACAAAAACATATGTTGTAATTTTTTTATTTCTACATTGTATACTACTTTACAAGAAAAAATCGTTCCATCCTAGCTCTTTGAAGGAGTCACCATAACGACAATGCTGTCAACCTACACATTCATACATAGAAAAAAAAACCTAATAAAATTTATATTAATCTATACATTGCACTACCATTGTGACAACCCTACCAACATACACATTCAAATATAGATTAAAAACATTTTTAATTTACTTAATTTTTATTTTTCTTGCCAGGGACTCTGCAAATTTGGCTTGTATGAAGTGTTCAAAGTAGGTTACTCTGGCCTCTTGGATGAAGAGACTGCTTACAGCTATCGTACGTTTGTGTACTTGGCGGCGTCTGCGTCGGCTGAATTCTTTGCTGATATTGCGCTTTCTCCATTGGAAGCCGCTAAGGTTTGTAATTGTACAACTTGAATTTAAATGTTTTCTATTTACAACTGCTATAATATAAGTATTTTTGATTGTTTCATTGTTAATGTAATTCTATTCACATAGCGAAGTGGGCAGAGGGAACCTAGTATGAAGACACGGAGTTCTCATTAAGTCACATCATTCTAGTGGGTTCATCATCTAATTATTTCATTTCCTCGAGTGTTTACAGTCGCACGTGTGCCACAATGACATCACTTAAATATTTTTATTATTATTAAATTAGGATATGCCCTATGATGAAAAACGCGCCTGGAGGGCAAAATAGTATGTGATGAGTCGTGACGTCCTACGTTACACTGTCTTATTTTATATATGCACTTTGTTATACAGTGTGTTATACATTATAATATATAGTTGTATACTATGTTATAACTTGTAATACGTTGTAATGCAGCATGTTATATATATTATTTTATACAGCGTGTCCATGACATACTATTGTAGCCTTATGATTTACGATTATGAGATTTGAGGGTACATCTTTCATATAACTATCAGTATTTTCATTATTAAGGACAAAAAACTGATGAAACTATCATTATTTGTAATGACAGGTCAGAATCCAAACTATGCCTGGTTTTGCGAACACCCTAAGGGAAGCGTGGCCCAAGATGGTACAAAATGAAGGTTATGGCACATTCTACAAAGGCTTAGTTCCCCTGTGGGGAAGACAGATACCATACACCATGATGAAGTTTGCTTGTTTCGAGAAGACCCTTGAATTGCTGTATAAGGTTAGTATTTCAATTTTCCTTTTTAATATTGGCTCTAATGGCAAAATATAATATTATATTTTGTAAAAAAATTGATAATTGAAATAATCATTTATTTAATGTCAGTTCATACAGAAACGTTATTACTTACGACTCGACACGCAAACTCTCATATTAAACTGATTCTTTAATTTGTAAAATAAAACGAGAAATTAAATAAATATTAAAAAATGATAATAATTTTAATTTATATTATAATGAATTAATAAATAACAATATAAATATTGTTATATTGTATTGTATAATGAATATGAGTTGTATGTTTGTTGAACAGTACGTAGTGCCCAAGCCCCGCGAGCAGTGCACCAAGGGCGAGCAGCTGGTGGTGACGTTCGCGGCCGGCTACATCGCGGGCGTGTTCTGCGCCATCGTGTCGCATCCGGCCGATACAGTCGTGTCTAAACTCAATCAGGTATGACAACTAATGAAACATTTGTACTGTCCACTTTCCATCGAATTCTGGATTAGAATGCCATTGTGTGTTGATTGGCGTAACTCAAAACGGCGCTTTGCCCGTTAACACACAACCTGTCTAATTTTACAGTCGCACGATGCTGCGCCACTTTTTTTTTAGAAAAACTATATGGTTTCAATTGGTCAAATGCAACTGACTATACATAATATTAATGAAGATTTAACTAAAAGAAATATGAACTTATTTTATAATACCCGAAGTAGGGAAATGACAACTGTCATGTTTAAAGTCAGGTGCTGCTCCATGACTGCTATTGATCCATATTACAGGATAAGACGGCAACAGTGGGCTCAATCATGGGCAAACTCGGCTGGGCCGGAGTTTGGAAGGGATTGGGACCCAGGATTGTGATGATTGGAACTCTCACCGCCCTGCAATGGTTCATCTATGACGCTGTTAAGGTAATTCATTTTTAAAAAGTATTTAAATATAAGCTTTTGTCACTAGCCTTAAATATAATGTACAGTTCGGAAGGCTTGAGTTGAATTTTGTTGTGTGAGTTATTATGAAAGTATAGTCAGAAAATATTATTTTTTAGTACTATTTTTACAATTAGATGTCACATTATTATCACAATCAGAAAAGTCCGACAAAAAATATATTAATTTTCCAATGCCGCCAAACATTGCATCTCCGTAATTTGTAAGCCTCAGCTGTGACTTCGTGGACTGTAAGCACGTGTAAATGTGGTTGCTAAGTGATTACCAATTTAACCAATTGTTCCTACTGAACATACTTGTAGACAATGTTTTATATATATGATACTAATTTCATTATTATTTCACTATAACAACAGTGAATATTATTTATTATATTTTTTTTTGTTTTTCAAGGTATCACTGAGAATGCCCCGACCTCCACCACCAGAAATGCCGGAATCAATGAAGAAACGCCTCGCGGCCGAAGAGGCTGCTAAAAAGCAATAAAATAGTGAATTATTAGAAAAAAAATTATCACCTTTTTACACGTTACTTTATTTTAAGGCTGTATAATATTATACCGGAGGGTGTTCAAATAATGTTGAAATTAAAAAGAAAATGTCACGTAGAAACGACATTTTGAATTGTTTTTGACAGCCTCTGAATTGTAAAATTTTGTCATTTAACATCGATAATGAAGAATGTTCCAATCGTTTACTAGTAGAGGTCCTCATGACGTATTGGCAATATGTGACTATACGCAGTGCTTACAGGTTCGATTCCCACTCGGGGATTGAACTTTTTTTCCTCACTTTGGTAATTAAACAAAGTGCGTACTCAATGAGAGTTCTGCACTCAACTTACTAATATATATAAAAAAAAGCAAGTTCTTGGAAGTAAAGTCGCGTGTAAAAAGTGTATGGGCGGTACTTGTGTCTGTTAAACTTCCAGTGCAGTATGTTAGAGTAAATCATGGTTAACACAAGTTATTTATTAGAATATAAATACATATGATGTAATTAACGAATGCATTCAGCCGAAGTGGTTCAAACGTGTGGCAGTAAACGATAGATATATATGTTGGTTTTATTTTCATTTGTTTTATTTAATCCCGAAGGCATAATATTTCATGAATATAAATCAAAATCAAATGAATAGTTTTTATTGTTATCCTTATATGTCACCGTTCGATTATAAACTTCGTAATCTTATAAAATTACGCAATCCGTAAACGTGATATTGTAATCTATCGAAACTGTGAACCCACATTGAGTGTATAATGTAGATTGTTAATTGTTTATTTTTTTATATTTGAATATATCAACGAAAATATTCTCAATAAAACACGTATATTTATATCATAATAAATAAAGTTTCATCTTATTGTCACCTTTTTAGATTCATAGTTCTGTGGTCACATCGGGCGACCAATTTGGATTTCGATAGACTACAGTATCGCAAAAAAAAAAAAGAAACGAACCTAGTTTTTAAAATTTTAGGGTGACATATACGTGTATATTAATGTTAATATACATTAATATAAGGATAAGAAAGGAAAATTTGACATTTTGATTTGCAGCCAGTTTGGCGCAGGCGATTCCCACTTTCCACTGTGGGAAATAAAATATTTATTAATTTTCATATTTTTGCTCTGGTAACGACTAAAGTTCACCGTAGACATCCGCCACTGCACCTTCAGAGTTCGACGGAAAGTGGGTAACAGAAGTGCCTTAACGGGAACGGGGTGTCTTAATATAATACTATGTTTTCCCTCTTCATGCTGCTGCACTGCTACGTGCGGGGTACAGCATCAAGCCAATGCTATGTATAAAAATCAATTAATTTTGTTTAACAAATACACATTACTACAACAATTATACATTAGGTAGTACCAGTATGATTCGTGAATAGCGCCATCTACCGAACTTAAAGTTGAACCGCAACCTTTTGGACAAGTAAAGATATCCTTTTTATGTTAAAGAACGCTTAACATTGAACTGTGAACAATTGAAATGTATAAGATTCTGGTTCGACGTATTCAATATGTTTTCAAGTGAGTTATCAAGAGTCGTTAATACTTAGTTTAGTGCGTGTTGTCAATAGATGGCGCTGCATGTGCATGCTCCTACTTGATCA
Organism: Heliconius aoede; assembly: GCA_037355905.1. Taxonomy (NCBI): domain Eukaryota; kingdom Metazoa; phylum Arthropoda; class Insecta; order Lepidoptera; family Nymphalidae; genus Heliconius; species Heliconius aoede. The sequence goes on from JBAIZZ010000305.1 coordinate 2,338,779, forward strand.
AATGTAATCTTCTTGTACTAACTCGGAGTAACATTTAGTTTAAGTTAATTTTTTTCAATTTCAAAAAAAACAAAACTAATTATTACTTTGAGTTATCCATATTTTTTATGTGAATTATAGGTGTTTTTTACTTTTTACGTGATACCTACTTTATTAGACGTATATAAACAGAAAAACGAGACAATTCCAGAAACTCTAGAAATGAAGTCTGTTGTTATCCTTCAACACCCAAACTATTTGGTTTTTTTTTTAAATTGAGCTTTTTAATTTTAGAGATTTTTTATAATATGTACCAACATGTAGATTGGAGGTGCTTTACCCAACACGCAACACGCTCAGCAAATCAGTTGAATAAAACATATATACGCTACGGTCAAAAGGCGGAGGCCGGAACTACAAATACTCGTAGCTACAGTTCAATAATAATATTTAGTGTCAGTAAATAACACTAAACGGAAACTTGCTTAGGACCTCTGGATGTGAGTATTCCACATTCTATCATTTAGTTTTGAAAAGCAAATTTGTGTTAAAATTATATAAATTGACAAAGTAATGTTTCAAAGTAACATATTTAATTGTACATACGAGTGTAGTGCGAGTCTAGTTTTGTGGTCGGTATCGCGGGGCGTGCTTTGAGGCTCTGATAAGTCATTAAGCAGTAGGTTCCCTTTGTATATACCAGCTGCTGCATTCCTGCTGTATGCGGGATACAGCGTGAAGATGATTTATTTTATTTGAAATACTTAAGTATTTCATTAACCTAACTACTACTCGAATAATCAAAGAGAACCAAATAGCCTAAAATCCTGGGGCCCCCAAATTAGACTATTAGTCTAATATGTAGTTGCGGTCGGTTGCGGGCCGCATGAGAGAGGTAAACGCGCGCCAACTTACTAATATTTATCATAAACAAGCAATTTAGATTCGTAAACAAATAATCGTATAGCGGACGAGCAGCTCGTTACCGTTAGTAGCAGCAGCTAGCGGGGTAGTCAGAGAAAACGGAGCGCCAAATACTACGGTCTCTATATACCTCTTTAGCCTCGTCCACTGTCATCAACCTCTTCATGTCCTCGTGACCTCGTGACATTTTTACGTGACCTTACTTCAGTATCTTGGATACTGTGTTTTCGAAGGTCAACCGAGGTCTACCCTTACCTCTCTTGCCATTCACTTTTCTATCATAAATCTTTTTGGCCATTCTTTCAGAACTCATTGATTCGACGTGACCAAATCAGCCGAGCACGTTCTTCTTCATTCTCACCGTGATATACTCGCTAGTACCTGCCATTCTATGTATCTCTTAATTGCGGATTCGGTCAGCCAAGCTAACTCCGCATATCCTACGAAGAGATCGCATCTCCACGGCATTCATCTTACTCTCATTTTTCTTTTGTAATATCCACGTTTCACTGTCGTATAACAGCGTCGTTACCAAAACTGCATTGTGTACGCCCAAACACGCAGCTATGCTGACGTTTCGCCGTCTCATGAATGCAGCTAAGACGCCGTTAACCCTGTTAACACAGCGATCGGATGAAAGAAGACATCGACGACCGACAGAATGGATTAGTCTGACTGCCATCTGCTAAGGACTACTCAACTACGCATCTCTACAACCGAAGAAGACGACGACGACTAGAGGACCGAAGCAAGCTCACCCGAACCCAGAAGACCACATAAAGAATTTCCGTCCTTATTTGTGATCAAATAAGGAGCAATTTTGTGGTCTACAGCATCTTGCACATCATCATCCCACCATTCGTAAAACCTCTTTTCCCTTTACCACATACCCTTGTCGCTGCGTCCTTCAAACAATCTCTTAGGTTCTCCCAGCATACTTCAATATTTTCATTTCCAGATTCGCTTCTTGGTATTTCTCTCTATACAGTATTTCGCGTGACGCAGTTATGCATAGATACCAATAACGTAAACACAACCACAAAAATACTACCAAAGGTTAAACAACTTTGAACTATTAATCCAAATAAATCACAAACTATTATTAAAGGCAGCAATAGACTTGGACATAAAATCAACTGGGATTCTGTACCAGCGATACGCTCCTCAGGAGTGCCGCTTCCGTATTGTAGCGAAGTTAGGAACTTGGATCTTATTATATATAGATTGAAATAATAGGTTGGTAAATATCTCCCTTCCGCCTTTATGTGCGAGTACGCGTGTATAAGAGTGTATGTAACTAGTATGTATTCGTTAGTTCTGGCTCGGTGTCTCGAAACTAAAAAAAAAAGTACAGTATTGTATGCCAGAATCCACGATATTAAATCGCTTTTGCAAAATGATTTTCTTGTTATTATACAATCTTTATGAATTTGTTTAGTCTAAATACTTCCATTGTATTTTTTATTGCGTGCGTAGGTGAAACATTTTTTTATTAAAGTTCTCGATTTAAATACATAAACTATATATAAATATATTCTTTTGATTTCTTTTTTATTTGTGATTGTGGAATTTTAAACATGCACAAAGTTGTAACTGATTTGTTTATTGCTCATAAATCATAACAATATAGTTTGAATATTATCGTTATCATTTCCAGTATTTTAATAGGCTTAGTCCTTTACATTGTCTATTTGCTGATGTAATATTTTTTATACATTTATACAATAATAAAAAAATATCACTTTAAACGTAAAAAGACTAAATAAATTATTTTACTAAAATTTTACTTTATTTTATTTTCATTAAAAAGGCATTTAAATAAAACCAATTGATATTTTTTATACATTTATTATAATAATAAAAAAATATTACTTTAAACGTAAAAAGACTGAAAAGAATAAATTATTTGACTTTAGCTCCCAAAATGCCTAAATATTTTTAAGTTTAACTGATTGATAAATTTAACTTTTATAGCCTTAACACCATTTATATGGTTGTCAAATATCTCACTTCCGCTTTTTTGCTCTTTATTCAATGCTTTATAAAGTGTTACAGTGATCAGATTTAGTTCAAATATGCGCCGTTTCCTTCGATAATCTGTTTCCATCTAGACGGCAACTTCATAATACCAACCTTCTTGTGCCCCCCCCCCCCCCCCCCCCCCTTATTTGCGAAGAACTCGGACAGCCACTTCTCACAAGCCTCTTTTGAAGCCAAATTTACACCACCAAGGGCGTTCTGCATGTACAGGAACGGGTGGTAATCACTTGGGGCTATGTCCGGGCTATATGGTGGATGCAATAATCTCCCATCTCCCGGATCTCCCATCCGAGCTCTCATATCTTCCGACGAGTTACCAAAGATGTGTATGGCCCGGCGTTGTTCTCGTGGAACACAACACCTTTCCTGTTGGCCAATTATGCACGCTTCTGGTCGATCGCCTGCCTCAAGCAGTTCAGTAAATGGTAGAATTAAGCGTCCGGCCATATGGGAAAAAAAAGCTCATAGTGGGTGATTCCCTTCCAATCTCACAAACATACAGCAAAACCTTCCTGGCCGTCAATCCGGGCTTGGCCACCGTCTGGGCCGCTTCACCGGCTTTCGACCAAAACTGTTTTCGTTTGATATTGTCGTATGTGATCCATTTTTCGTCGCCAGTCACCATCCGCTTCAAAAATGGATAGAGTTCGTTCCGTTTCAGCAGCATATCGCAGGCGTAGATTCGGTCCAGAAAGTTTTTTTGCGTCAAATCACGCGGCACCCAAACATCAGGCTTTTTTTGTATCCAGCCTTCTGCAGGTTGGTTTAAAATGGTTTGGTGACTAACTCCCATCTTCTGAGCGACAGGCCGGTCTAACTCGATGTTTTCCAGGATTTGATCGGTATTCGTCATCACAGGTCTTCTTCGCCGGCTGGCTTATCCATGGTGTCGTTTTCACCGGTTCTGATTCGTCGAAACCATTCCTCCGCGGTTCGAAGTGATAGAGTACCATCCCCTAAAATACCATCAATTTCACGGAACGTTTCTCTAGCGGATTTACCTTTAACAAAGGAAAACATCAAAATAGCACGAATTTTTGCGTTACTGAACTTCATGTTTACACGTCTATAACTTCTGAATGCAGTATCCAAACTAATCATGCATAGCCTCGGTTTGTAGGTTGTGTCAAGACCTTTCAAATGATGTATAGTATTGCCCGATACGAGCTCTGTAGCGCTTTGTACATAGCCGCGAAATTCAAGACAAAAAGGCGGAAGGGGGATATTTGACAACCTATTATTTACCAAACTGAAGATTCCAGACCCAAATATTATACTCTAATATGCTTCTTACAAGCGCAAAATAAACACTTTTTAAACAATTAATATTTTCAATGGGAAAACATGAACGAATAACAAAACCTAAAGATTTGTAAGCTTTATTTGTAATGTAATTAATATGTTCATTCATTTGCAGTTTGCTATCCAATAAAATCCCTAAATCACGAACCAAATGAGTTTTGTTAATTGGAGAGGAGATTGGATATTCCTGTCTAAGTCACTCTGGATGAATAAGCAGTCTGCAATACTGTTCACTTTCATATACACCATCTTATCATCTGCAAAAAAAGCAGCCTCATATATAAAAAAGATATATGGGCCCTGGGGTAACCTAGTGATCCAAACGTAATCAGAACAAGATCCACCTAACCTAACAGCTTGCTTTCTATTAGATATATGAGACTTCATCCATCGAAATAAATCTCCTCGTATTCCTAAAGCATATAATTTTTTCATAAGAATAATGTTGTCCACGCGGTCAAACGCTTCCTTCAAAGGGACAATGCTTCCATCCATTTAGATGGGAAAATGCCTTCAAGTGATTTATTATATAAAAGCATAACAGGAAAAGCAATCTTATTAGCAGTTTTCGAAAAATATTGGAGGTATATTATCACTACCAGGATCTTTTCATATATTAGGATATTTGAGTCTCTTAGACTCAAATACCTGTAAAATTTCTGTCTCTGTCAAGTCTAATCACATATAAATATTCGTCTGAAAAGGAAGAAACATTACAATTTTGTTACATTTCGATCTGACATACGTTTGCAAAACCTCCGGTGATTTCAATATATTATCTTGCATGTAAGGTACATAACGATTAAAGCATGTTTCAGCATCTGCTTTTGCATATCCCTCAAAAGTTTAAATTCATCATAGTCCAAGAAATTACCATATATTTACTTTCCATTTATGGTGTATTTTATCTTTTCCCTTATAACATTTATTAAGGCCCTAGAGTACCAAAGAGGATAATTGTGTCTTCCTCCCACGACATGCTTAGGCACGTAAGCATATAAAATTCCATAAAAACAATTTAAAGATTCATCTACTGATTTATTTTGAAAAATAATATTCCACTTAATTAAAAAAAGTTCCTTCTTTATATGATTAGTTGTTTTCTGAAATAAATATTTTATAAACTTTCTGGGACGAACCTTGGCTATATAAATCTAAACTGTCAATTTCTAATGCCGGATGATATTTATATTCACTAAGTAAAGGATCGGTTGAAACTGATATATTTAAGTTAGTATTAGTAAATAACTAAATCTAAAATATTTCCACTAAAATTGGAATACTTATTGAATCGCAGGAGTCTATGAAACTGTAATGCATTCACAAAAGAAACAGCAGTACCAAATTTTCCATTGGTGTCTTCCGTTACACAAGATGGCCCTCCTCGTGAATCCCATTGTATATTGGGCATATTTAAGTCGCCCAATAATATTACATGATCTGAGAATGTTGCAAGTCTCCAGGCACATAACACGTACGCCACACCTAAGTGAGTAATAAATAGTAAAACCACGCGCACCAATTGATATCCAAACTAATTCGACACCTTCCCTTGAAAACTCGTTCCTCAATTGCGCATGGTATCTATACTTTTATGCATTTTAGCGTGCATCGCGTGCATCACTTACCTCACTGTTTAGGAAACTATTATTTAACCAGGTCTCTGTAATTAATATTAAATCGAAATTATTAGACAATATACTTTGATAAATATCATTAACTTTAGAACGGAGACCACGAACATTTTGGTAATATGATTTAATTGAGTTAAACATTTATAATATTTTTAAATAATTTGATTACATACTTTAAATATATATAGGGAATTATAGTGAGAGAAACATAATGTGTTTGACAATTTAGCAGTGGGAAATCAATTGCTTCATTAAAAATAATGTATAAGCAAGTAGAAAGTGTGCGAGTTACACACACACATTCTATTTCTCCTCCCTGATATATCTATGTCTTGAGACGTGATACCCCGATTTTGTTTGAAGCCGGAGCCGGAGATGCGGTCCTTGAGGAGTGTTTTTAAGTTTACAAACAATAACTCGTGGACTGTCCTTTATATTTTGTCTTGGCGTGATTCTTTTGGCGAATTCAATGTCATGAAGGTGCAGAGACACACCAGCGTGCTTGGCAATTTTAATAATTATCCCAGGTATATCTTCATTATTCGATTCTGGAACACCTACTATTTCTATATTCTGCTGTCTTACCCATTGTAGTTGTTTTGAAAATTGACAAGTGAGTTCGCTTACACACTCTTCCAATTTACTAACTTGTGATTTGAGATTATTATACTCCGAAATCAATGTTTCACGCTCAGCTTGTAATGTATTATGAGAAGTTGTCAAACTCAGTAGTTCCGAGGATAATGTAGTTTGAAAAAATTACTTTTTTTGTCTATGGGAATTCTTTAAATTCTTCTGCCTTTATTATTATCTTATTTGTTTTTCTCTGTTTAAAAATTGCACTGTAATCACTTCCCGCTATTGGACAATCATATCCACTTCCATTGGTTGGCTGGAAGAGATTTCTGTTAGAAATAAGCCCACCATTGTTAACGAATCGTTCAATTTTGTTTTACATGGGTTTTTTTTTTGAAAGTGCAATAAAGAATATATAAACTTTTAAATATATAAAGAATATATGAGAAGTGTGCGGCGGTGTCGATTTGACAGGTTTGTTTTCATGCGTCGTTCTTAACAAATGGCGTTTTATTTTACAACGATAGTTTTATTAATTATTTTGGTTGGCACAGTGGCACAAGATGTAGCGCGTAAACACGAAGGAACGATTCCCACTCAAGGAAGTGAAATATTTAATTTTATATTTCCATTTTTCTTCGCTCTGGTGTCGAGGGCAAGCGCGGCGTTGAGTTCTGTCACTAACACGCAATGCCTCCAGAATTCGGCAGAAGGTGGGGAATGGAGTATTTTCACACTAGGTTAGCGTGAAGCTGATTAACTTTATGTGGGTATTTTTACTATGTTTTCTATAAATTGGTGTAAATCTTTATGAAAATAAATTATTACTCAACTTTAGTACTCCATCAAAAGCACCAAAACAAGTACTTAAATTACACAATTTTTTTATACTGATTGATGATAAAATTAATATGCAATAAATTTCAAACAATTTTAATTTCTTTTTGTACTTGTACCTTAGATCTTTAAAAGATATCTTCTTGGATATGTTTATGGAAAAGATGCCAAACTCAGTAATGCATCTCGTCTTGTCTTAGGGCGAGGAAATAAAAATAAATCATTCCTCTGTGTGGCATTCGAACCCAAAATTCTAGTTTATGAGGTCGGCCCGAGTCTGTGCCTCTGAATTTCTTGACGCTAGCATCAATCCTTTAAATAGAAAAGTAATAACATTAATAAAGTAGTTCATATCGAGCATTGAAGTGTTTAATTACGATACACTACACATACATAAAATATACCACTACACCTTCCACCCTTTATCTTACTCTTATATATTAATTATATTACATATATTGACTATAATATAAAATTACCATGATACAATTTAGTCCTATTTTTATGAATTACATCAACTTTTCCAATATTGAAAATTTCTACATTTGGTGGTAGGTCTCTTGTTACTTTAAATGGACCAGAATACAATGTATCTCATTTATTTCCTACTTAATTCTTAATTAATATTAAATCATCAACTTTATAACTTATTGGGTTTATTCGTTTATCATATTTTAATTTTCTATTTCATTTACTTTGAATTAAATTATCTTTTGCTTCTTTTTGTGCTACCTGTAATCGATATTTGAGTTCACAAGGATAATTTTCGTAATTGTAAAGTGGATCTACATTTTTTTCAGCTTCAATTCAGCTGAATCAATCGGTTTCATATGCGCACTCACAACTGTAGGTTGATCAGACCTCGAGTCGTTATTGCGCTCTTGTAATAACATCAATTGTTCATTCATGCATCTCATTCAATTCTTCCGATGATAGAGATAGATATTCGCGACAAAGCATCTGCAGCCATAGTGTCGAACCTCTAAATTTCATAAGCCGACTAGATGGATCTTTCGTATTAAAGAGAAATACTAAAGGCTTGTGATCAGTTCGAATTATAAAACGACGTCCGTATAAATATGGACGAAAATGCTTAACAGCCCATACTATAGCTAATAGTTCTTTTTCAATAATAGGATAGTTAAATTCCGTTTTATTTAATGTTCTACTGGCAAAAGCTATTGGTCTTCCGTTATTATTTGACAAAATTGCTCCACGATTCGACGCATCAGTTTTTACTATGAACTAGGATTTTTCTGTGATATCTGTTTTTCTGTGTATTCTGTGATTTTTCTGTGATATCTGGTAAAGGATACTTATCACCTTCAATACAATTTTTGAGTTTACGATAATCAATTACCAATCTCATCTTTGTTTCTCCAGACTTATTACTTTTTTTAGGTACAAGTAAAACTGGACTAGACCAATCACTTTTACTAGGTTCTATTATTTTATCATTTAACATTTAATCTATTTGCTGTTGTATTTCTTTCTGGTTTCTGCGTGTAAGGCAATTTATATTGTTTACAAAAAATATGGCTAGTATTGGGTTTTAAGGTAATAGAATAATGCGTATAAATATCCGTGGTGTTGAATTTGTCTGCAGGAAGATAATAAAACATCTGCATATTTAGCGCAAATATATTCAATACACGTGTGTTCTTCATCATTTAGATGATCAAGGTGTAATGATGGTAATAACTTTTTTACTCTATTTGCACTATTGTTTTATTTTTCAAATGAGCAAACATTATATTCATTCAAGTTATTAAATTTTCTAAACGAATTTTTTTTTCAGTAACGTTAAGAATTTTAATAGGTATTATTCCGTTTACGGAAGAAACTATGGTATTAGCCAAAAATATTCAATTTTGTAATTCTTCCGAACAAACAATACTGTCAATTTGATTATAATGAATCGATTCGCACCGTGCAGGTATTTTTAAAATATTATTATAATAATAATTATTTGATAAACGTAAGCAAATCTCGGCGTTTGAGCTCGTATGTAATTGTAAAGTATTTGTATTGAAATCTATCTGTGCTTTAAATCTTTGTAAAAAATCACGACCAATAATTCCATTAGATTTAATTGGCAAAGTTTTAAAAACATAAAACTTATGTTTAACAATTTGATCTCCTAGTTTTAATTTAATGTAAGCATATCCTATTGCTTGTACGTTTCCACCTAAACCGTTAATGTTTATATTCTACATATGGATAGGAATCTTTTCTTCGTATCAACCAAAAACGAACATGGCTTTTTAATACAACATAAAGAATATATTTGAACAAAACAATTACTGTCACTAGCTAAAATTGAATATTTATTGTAGGCTTCGAAAAAATTTTAAATTTTGTGAATTCTTACTTTCTTTTTCCGATTCAGTTATAACATGAATATTTTCTTTTTTGCTTTTCCCCTGATTTCCATTAATATAAAAGTTATTATGCTTACCTCTGAAATTTCCTCTTCGCATTCCTTGGCCTCGAGTTAAATTCTGCCGTGTATAACTGCGCTGCTGATAAGTTGCGTAAGGAACATTAGGATTATCACCCCGATTCGTAGAGAACTTCGTCATATAGCCTCCGCGTGTACCTCTGTATTTAGAATGGTGGCCTCTGTTATAAAAATATGTTTTTTTATACATACCTAGAATTTCTCCAGGTGCCGATGAACTCGTATCTTCATCTTCTGCTGCTTGTATGGCATCCTTTAATGAATTATAATTTCTAGCGGAAAGTATTGTGCTCAACTTGCGATTACGCAAGCCATCTGCAAACTGCTTAATCGTGTATTTTCCGTTTATGGGTTTCAAAATATTAAAACAATCCGAATTATCATTGGCTTGTGAAATCGTAAGGTCAACAAATAGTTCAGTAATTTTTTTTTCCGTACTCTGGTATAGATAAATCATGTTGTTTAATTTTTTGTAATTTATTTTGTATAGCGTTGGCTGCCTTTTTTGGTAATAATTCTTTTTTCATATCTGAAATTAATTGAGTAATAATATCATATTTTGTATCAAGTTTTAATTTAGCTGCCTGCGACAATCTACATTTTAAAATAAAATTAATTAAATTATTTTTACAAATATCAGATTTTAATATAGAGCCGTAATATTCTATATTGTCAATTAATTGTTTAGTATTTGACTTTTTAAATCAAAAGTCTCCATGGTTATTTTGTTTTTACTCTCTTCGCAGTTACATAAAACTTAAACCTCGGTATACTACATCTTTGACTACTAAAATGTCACTGGAAAGTATATTTCCCTTTTTACATCAACCTCAAAATCTGTAAGCCAAGATTTGCAGCCAACTGCCGCCGCTACTGACTGCTTTGGCCTTTTAAGGAATTAAATATGCAGGCTTGACGACATTTATGGGCCTTTCCCCTAAATTATCATGATACCAAACACAGCCCCGAGTTTTGGTTTATTTTAGAAAATCGGCTGCGGCTGCGAGATTTTTATCGCCTAGTATGGTGGTATGTCGAACGTCCCCGACTACTATTTAATTTTATCTCTGCGATTTGCTGTGCAATTTGAAATTCAATGCAGTTGCTCCGTTTAATCCAATCTGATGAAGATGATGCTCAAGTGAAGATTCTAACGGACTTATCGATATACTAGCCATTTGTAGGAATGAGGCCGGCGGGGTAGCCTCAAGAATGCGGTCAGCCACGTCATCCAAGTCTACGTCGGTTGGGCATGAGACTAATATGGTTTACAACCGTAAACCATAAAAAAATTCGGCTAAAGCCTTCAAATGTCACAAAAATTACCTAAATCCTCGTGACTAAGAAGCTGAAGCGTTAATTCATCGTATGCGCCAGCCGACGCAGTCATTATAATGTGTATTTACGTTAGACAGCGGTTTCAAATAAAATTCTTGTACACTATAAATACCTTGGTTTATTACAACGGCAAAAAGGGACGCAGGTACGTAAATGCAAGTGCGATGCGTTAGCCGTGTACCGAGTGGAGCATCTGCCAGCAATACGCCTGCAGCTCGAGGCCCGCAGGGCCGTAATCGCAACAGGGCTGAAATCGGGCGACGCCATATCTCTGCTTGGACTGTTGAATGTTTATGAAAGTAATTAATGTAAAATAAAAACGCTTATGTACTTATTTAAACTAAATAATAAAAATATAGTTATTTAATGAACTAAAAAAAATAGTCTAGTAATATAATTTGTGTAGTTGTCACGTGAAACTAAAAATCATTAGGGTGGCTCTGAAAAGAACCATTTTTTAGACGTTCCTATGCATATGAAACACATATCAAATAGTTTGACAAGAACTTTAAGTTTACGACACTTTTGTCCATCAAAACAGGAACTAGTTCTGACAAGAACTTTCACTTTAAGACATCTTTGTCTTCCGAAACAGGAACTAGTTCTGATAAGAACTATTAACATGTAGCATGTTTCTTGTCAATATTTATCAATTTTTTCTTCTTTCAATTTTCTTCAATTTTCAATCAATTCAATTTTCTTCTTCAGGATTTTATCGTATTTCAGTAAGAACACTTGTTTTCTTTGACGATAGCCATAAAAAAACCGTTGACAAGCTCTGAAAAGAGCTGTTTGATGAATTCTTTGTCACGAGAAACAAGATTA
>JBAIZZ010000305.1:2350704-2372382 GCA_037355905.1 Heliconius aoede
TCACGAGAAACAAGATTAGCCCTAATTGAGCTGCCGACACTAGCCCTGAAAAGAGCTGTTTGATAAATTTTTTGTCACAAGAAACAAGATTAGCTCCAATAGAGCTGCCGACAATAGCCCTGAAAAGAGCTGTTAGTTCTAAAAAGAACTTTTTGCTGTTGAAACAGTACTGGCTTTAGAGCCGGTAAATGGCATAAAATCGGATTTTAAGAACAATATTTTAACGTTTTCAACGTGTTATTCCACATTTAGGATTTTTTCTTAACAAGTATTTGAAGAACAACGTTCTGTTCAAGATGCTAATGTATATCAGTGTAGTGTTTTTGTTGCTTGAGCAATAAAAACTTATTTAAATTTATGATCTATTTTAGATAGCAACCCACCATTAGGGGTTACTATAAATAGCAGCAACACCTGCCAGCCATTACGAGGGCTGCAACGTTCCATCCGCCACGTACATATCGAGAGGCGTCAGAGGCCAAGGCGGCGCGCACTAGACCGTCCCCGCTGGTGTGTCAAGTGGCAACGAATGGTGCGTTGGGAACCACCACTCGGACACGCCACGTACAATATGGCGGGAGGTGGACGACGGAGCTATAAATAGCTACGTGGAATGTAAGAGAAGGGATGGAAGAAATGATGAATAAATTATTAGATGTAATGGATGATAGAGATTTGGATGTCGTTTGTGTGACTGAGACCAAGTGAAAGGATAATAACGCGACCGATTTACCGGGAGGTCGGGTCGCTTTCTGGGTCGGCGAACCAGAAGCGAGCGAGACTGTCAAGATGTAGGTGTATTTTTGTCCTCTCAATTTGTTAGTGCAGCGGTCGAATACAAGGCGTACAACCCGGGACTACTTTGGATTCGCTTCAAGTTGGGGATACCAAGAGTATTCTCGTTAGTGGCGTATGCGACAGCATCCTCAGCTCCATTAGGAGAGCTCCAAGAGTTTTGGAGTGTCAGGGACGTTCTAGGTAGCGTTAGAGGGAACCTGGATTTATTTATATGTGGTGATTTGAACAGAGGTGTCGGAATTGCGTGAAGCGGTTACGAGGGAGTGCTAGGGCAGTGTATATAATATATAATATTATAGAGCAGAGTATGGTGACAAGAAAATAAATGAGACTGGAAAGCTTATATTGGAAATTTATAGCAAGGAAAGAAATGTTTGTGGCAAACACGATGTTTGACCACAAACAAGTTCACATGTATACATGGGAAGCGAACGGAAGGGAAAAGTATGATTGATTTGTTCCTAGTGGAGTAGATCAGCGTATTCGAAGCAAAGTTATGGACACGCGTGTGTTCAGGGGTTCTGATCTGGGAACAGATCACTATCTAGTCGTTGCTAGAATAAGGGGTCTGTTCGCAGATTGGCGCAGCCTCATGAGGTGTCTAAACTTGGATTCGAATTATCGCATAAGAAGCTGGAAGCTTTAAGATCCACCGATTTGAGACGAATACCAAGAAAGAATTTCCGAAGAGCTAAACAGCAGCGAATCTGGAAATGAAAATATTGAAGGACGCTGGCACAACCTTGGAGACTATGAAGGATGCAGCCTGCCGCTGCATCCTGCATCCTGCTGCGCTGGTATGGTGTAAAGGGAAAAGAGGTTTTAGCAAAAAGCGTGACGAATGGTGGGATAACGAAGTGCAAGATGCTGTACAGAAAAAGACGAAAGCATGGCAGTATAATAAAGCCTCAGGTAAGGATAAAAGTATGATAGAAATAAAAAAGAAAGCACCAGACGCAAGTACTGATAGAGATGAAGCGTGAAAAGGCAGAGAATGAAAGAGACAAAAGGATAACGAGCAACTTCTTGGAAAACGAAGCTTTTCTGGCGAGCTAACCTGTAGAATGGAAGGGGTGCTTTATAAATATGAATGTGATGACGCCTCAGTCTCAAGTAATAGCCAAACGTTGAATCTTGATGTAGCTGATGGCGAAATCAGTATAAAAGAAGTAGAGAGGGCAATACGAAACCTAAAATGTGGTAAGTCGGAAGGAGCAGATGGAGTTGCTGCCAAGATGATCAAATATGGTGGGCCACGCGTCTTGGGCTTGTTCTGGTTTTTGGGCAATTTATGCTGGAAATCGGGGGAGGTCCCAGACGATTGGCGAAGTGCAGTTATCGTGACTTTGTATAAAGGCAAAGGTTCACAGATAGACCACGCAAACCATAGGGTTATCAGTTTGATTAGCTTAGATAGTAGTTTATGCAAAAATTTTAGCGAGAAGCATGCAAGAGAGATCTAAGACTGTTGTGGGAGGCCCAAGGAGGCTTTAGACCTGGAAGAGGGTGTATGGATCAGATCTTTTCCCTCCGCATGATTACGGAAAAATTTTTGGCTGTTAATCAAAAAGTTTTGTGCTTTTGTGGACTTGGAAAAAGCGTTTGAAAGAGTTGTAAGAGCGAAATTATGGGAGATATTACCCCAATACAATGTGGACGGAACCTTTTTACAGAGATCACTCAGCCTGCGTGCGAGTAGGCCTTGGTTTGACATCCAATCGGGTGTTAAACAAGGTTGCGCCATGTCAGCTTGGTTGTTCAATTTATATTTGGATCGCTGTCTCTAAGGAGTGAAACAAAGTGAGATATGAGTGAAAGTGGATGACATGAATGTAAATTGCCTATTGTACGCGGACGACGCAGTGCTCATTGCATCATCAGTTGCAGGCATTGATCACAAAGACCATCATAGCACAAAGACTAAATTTAATAATTAGACTCCGCATACAATCGTCGAAGGAGGAATGGTACACGAAAAGAAAATGTATTAGAATAAATTCTAAATGTGTACAAGAGAGCTTTGTCCGTCGGTAAACCATTTAAATGGTTTGGCGGAGTAGGTGTAAGTTTTTCATATTTGTAAAAACAAATAATAACATTAAAAAAAAGAACGTGCTCGGATGGTTTGGGCACGTGGAACGAATGAGTGATGAAAGAATGGTAAAAAAAAGATTAATGATGGAAAAGTGAGTGGTAAGAGAGATAGGGGATAGACCTTGGTTGACCCTCGAAAACACAATATCTAAGCTAGCTTAATAGATATAAACACCGAAATATTACACATTGGTTTCTTAAATATTCATCTCAGTGTATGGTACGAGTAGTGCTATAGATGCAAACGTCTCGTTATTTCAACAAGCGTAAAAGTTGGAGTAATAATTAAATTATGTGAACCTAGTGTTTCTTCCTTCACCAGTAGGGTTGTCTCAACGCTTTCCTTTCGCCAAAGCGAAGAAAAATAATAATTTATTCCCCCGAGTGGGAGTCGAATCCACAACTGGCACGTTACAATAATACTCTTGTGCCCCTGCGCCATATTGGACGATTTTTTTTTAATTATAAATGAATATATTATTTAGTTTAGCAATGTAACATGCTTTCATTAAGATAAAATTAAAATGAAACTAAATATTTGCGGAGAACATGATGTCACTACTACGGTGCTGTGTGTGACCTCTACTCTTGAAACCAATAAACGATCAATAAACGGTCAATTTTTACGACTGTTGGTATTCTCGAACGTAATTAATTACAGTCTATTACCGCTCACTAGTTAAAAATGTTGTAGTATTATTTGGTTACTCTTGACGCTTACTTTTCTCTATAACTAAAATAGACGGCATTATTGTAATTAATGACGAATTAGGAATCTTATCAAAAATTTAACTATATGTAATATATTGTAATGATTTTGTGTAATGAGTTTTTATGTTCGCAGTAATTTATTATAAAAATGTAGTTCAACCTCTTTGTTTGATAAAAAGATATGTTTGAAAATAAGTTTATAGAATTACGATCGGATGTCAATTGTTAAAGGACGCTTCATGTGGTCGTGAAAATTGGTGACACTTTTAGAATTGGAGCCGAAATAGAAAGGCGTCCTTAAGAATAACATATTGTAATAGAATTTAAGTTAATATTGTACAAGCGCAATGGTATTAGACTCTGGAAGAAATATAAGTTCTGTAAAAGCATCGAGGTGTTTGATTATCATTACAATATATAAAACAATTTGTTATTTTTTTCGTAAAAACAGCATTAAAATAAAATGGCAAAATTATTTAATTGTAAGATGTTTTGAAGAAAATAACGACGAAATACGCGTCTATTGGGGAAATTCCAACAAAAGTGACAATTAGTATCTATAAATTTATTTAAGGCCACATAAGGCAATAAGTAAAATTCGTCACATTAAGTCACATTTGTACAAGGTACGTACATACATATTAGTAACTGCTTATTAAAATGCCAAGGAAAATCACAGAGTACTTATTTCTTAAATGTACACAGTGGTTTAAATATGTTTTCAGTAGACTCAGTGTTTGATGGAGTCTTAAATAGAATAAGCACCCAGTTAAATATCCTTTAATACAGAAAAAAAATTGTAAAATAAATCTGTATAAAAATATTTCCATAGCACCACTATATCATTGTACTTAAATAATAGTAATTATAACATTTTATAGGGGACCATATGATGCCCAAAAGTGGATATTTGACGACTTCTAGATAATAAATGCTTGAAGAACTTCAGTAGAATATTTCATCACAATTCACTTTTCTGCTTAATCATAAATAAATGGAACTGTTTACAAATGGAACAGGGTATGGTAATGGCTTTACAAATGGTAAATACATTGTACATGACACAGTAAATGTGCTAATCTATTACACAGAAAGAACAGACTTGTGATGTAAATGAAGTACAAGAAAATAAGTTTATTTTTAGTCCAGCAAGTTAGATGTAAAAATATTTTTATAAATAAATTTGTATTTCAATAATTGTTCAACAATATTTTTTGTAAACTAAAACATTACTTTTAAATTTTTATTTAGAATTAATCATTGACAAAATCATTTTACAAAAATGGTCAAAACTGAGTGAATGTAAAATGAAATTCAAATTCAAAATATTCTTTATTCAAATAGGCAATAATTATAAGCACTTTTGAATCGTCGAATGAACATATGAACAAAAAGCTACTACCGGTTCGGAAGGCAGTTCTGCTGAGGAGAGCCGGCAAGAAACTCAACAGTTGCTTTTTTCAAAGTCAATGGTATAATTTAAATATTACATTAACTGTCAGCTATCCTACGTGACATTCAATAGATATTAATTCCATACATGCTTATCCTCTAAGTATTCTTCAAAAATTTTATTATATACGTATGCTCAGACCCATAAATGATTTATTAACTTTTTGGAGGCGAAAACTTGGTGTAACAATTTTATCTTTATTTCTCGTTCCTATCGTATGGCCGTCACTATTTTTATTGTGACAATGTATATTTTGTCGGACAAAGGGAATATTATAATATATAAATTGGGAAGCAACTGTAAGAATACCTGCATCTTTGAAAACATCTCTCAGAGAATCTCACTGCTTCTCTTAAAATCTTTTGAACATACCACACTCATCATCCATGTCAGTCAGTATATTCTCTCACTACAGTCTCAAGAAATTTTACAAGAATAATTTAACTATGTAAAGATAGTTACGTGTTTCACTTGTATTATTAAATTACTAATAAAGATGAATATATTTTAATTATTAAGGCTTTATTGATCGGCATTGAAAACAAAATTTGTTTTGTTTGTAATAAACAAAAGTGTAAAAAATTATAAAAAAGAAAAAAACTAGTCTTATAAAATGATTAATTAAAGAGCAAAGTGTAATTAATGAGTGTATCATCGAGTATGTCTGTATTTAGTGAGAAGTAAATTCTCAGTTTTAATGTAGAACAAATTATGAATCCAAATTACTTTTATGTAAAACGACTAAACGATTATAATTATTTATAATCACAAAATAAATACGATTTACAATGTTCCATTGTGTCATAATTGTAATCTGCAATACCTCCAGTAACAAACATCACATAACATTTTAATTACTTTTTAGTTCGGCATAAAGAATGATAATATAATTTAGGGCTAAGTTTCAACTGACACCTTATTAAAGCCAGTGGTGAAACTAGCAAATCATTTTTGTAGTCTGTCTATTATTAATTTTATCGATACACATAGAAAATCACAGAAATCGATACACATAAAATTTCGGTGTCTAACAGACACCTTTTCTAAGTCGGTTAAAAATTGAAACATTGTAACTACTTTTTTACACTAACGCTTTTTAAGTAGGTCCTGTATGAACATGCTCCTCGCGCTTGTATGACGAAAGAAAACCAATTATTTTACATTGCACTCAACCATAGTATGTATGTACATGTATAGTTATAGTTCCAAATGAAATACACCTATGAGTGCCTACTGTCGTTAAATTGTCATATTAATTTTTTTATGATGTTATAATTTAAAGGTAATTTAATTTTCTTTTATACATTGATCTTAGTTTAATGTTAATAAGATTTAGGTATAAATTAGATTTCTATAAAAAGATGACCGACCTGCGGCAGTGATATGGTACCTTCAACAAGTGCGTATATCTGCAACGAAAGGCCGGCAACGCACCAGCAGTCGCCTCTCGTGGTGCGTGGAGGGAGCTCGGGGTCACAGGCGGCGGCGATTCCTTGCCATCAGGCGACCCGGAACCTCGCTTGCCGAATCTTTTTTCTGTAATTTAGACGACGAAAATTAACAAAACATGCCGATAAAGATTGTCTTTATTAATATATTAAAGCAGAAAAGTAAATGGCATTTTAAAAATACAATGTCGTTAGTTGCATGGTCATTGTAGTATATCGCTGAATCAGTTAAAATAATAAATAGCATAAAGCGTAATAAATAACAGTTTTATATAATATATAATAAATAAGAAAATAAATAGGTAGGCAGCTCCGTCCCCCATTTTCCGCTGAATTCTGAAGGAATTGCGTGCAGAGTGGCGGAATTCAACGCCGAACTCGACTCAACGGCTTTGTCTCGACACTAGAGCGAAGAAATATATATATTATATATATATACATTTTATTTCCTCGAGTGGAGATGGAACCCATAATCAGTCGCTTTTAGTCATTCTTTGTGCCCCTGGACGACGACTGGCCGCCGAATAATTAATATTTACAAAATATAACAATTGCGGCAGGTCGTTTTTAATGTTTCAATTTTATTTAGTACTAAAGTTCGACCAAACAGTAACACAATTGGCACCAATTTTTATAAATCTAGAAATTCAGACACTTCTACTTTAATATAAAGTGTTTCAGGAAGCGCGAATGAAACTCGACTCTAATCCACATGTGAGAGTTACATAAGAATCCCACAAGGCGCAAGACGCTAATACAGAGAAACGTACACAAAAAAAATAACGGTAAAAGTGCTGAGTGGAGGGGAACTCAACGCCGCGCTTTGTCTTGACACCAGAGCAAAGAAATGAAAATATAAATGTAAATAAATATATAATTATATAAATCGATGAAATGTCATCAAATGAGTGGGGATCGAACCCACAACCAGTCGCTTTTACAATCAATTTGTGCCCCTACGCCTGGTGCCATAAAATATGTATAGCACAGCGTTATTCTTAATGTTGTTTTGTTGGTAAATTATAAAGAATTGAAAGTATACTTTTAATAACTAGGTTATAGTAATATTTATGTTAGTTTTAAAATATATGTTTTATTAAGGTATGTAAATGTATGAAAGTTCTTAATATGCAAATTGCAAAACATTGCTAGGTTTTTAGTTACATAAAATGGCCGACGAAATATGATTTACTGTTAAAGAATTTGAAATTTATGTGAAATATTGATTTTATAAATATAATAAATATTTGACTTTCGGTAATACGCCAAATTATCATAAAAACAAGTATTTTAACCTACATCGTACTTTTTTTATGTCTAGTAAAATTATTAGTCGCAAAAACAAAAAATAAAATGGTGCCTGCATAGCAACTACGCGAACGAAACAACTTTTTTTGAAAGAAAAAAAAATTATGAACACTAAATACTAAGTGACAAATAATATTGAAATAAGATTAGAAGCAACATGGCGGACATACTCGTGTAAGTATTAATTCACGAGTTACGTAAAACAAACAAGATTACTGTTATAAATTACATTAATATAAGTTTGAACATTAGTCATAATCCAAGGGAAAGAGTTATTTATCAAGATATTAACAAAAGCGTTTGAAGTCACATTTACAATATTATCGTGGTAAAAAAATAAATAAAAATATTGGTACTTACCTACCACCTGCAATCTTGAAACTTGTACAGTTTTGATTGTAAAATTTTAAAACGATTAAAATAGTAGCCATTACATAAAAAAACCCTTAGGGTTAACTCTACTTCCTGTATTCTTCTTTTACTAAAAACACGACCACCGCGTAAGACAGCTCGGCGCTAAATGATTTTAGAAAAATGAACCGAACTACAAGCAACGACACGAAAGTATAGGGATGCCAAATGATTATCGATTTTCGATAAACTAGTATTGATTATTAGTTTCTACAAAAATGTTAATATGATTAATTAGAATGCGTTTCATTCTAATTAATCATATTAACATTTATTTAATTAGTTATCTACTTAAATAAAGAAAATTAGTTATGATATTGTTACGAATGAAGATATACAATATGAATGAAATACTTTTATTAATAATATATATGTATTGTTATTTTAAAATAAATATTTTTAATATGATTCAGTAATTTGAGTTCAATTAAATATTGTTTTGGTAGTGATTGTAAATTAAATTGCTTATGATAATTATAGGAAGTTGCTATGACATTATTATGAGATTATACATTAAATGGAATATTTTAACTAATAAAATGCAGATCGATATTTAAAAATAAATAATGTTAATAAGAGTAATTTAAGGACGATGAAAAACTTTTTATATGAAATGTGTTATAAGTGATGGCAACACTGATATTATCTTTATTGTGAATTATGAATATGAGATACTCGGAGATATTTGGAGGGAATTTGTAATATAAAAACACCATAAAAAAGATTTAAAGTGGGCTTGTGTCGATCATGATTGATCGAAACATATAATTGCAATCACGAGAAATGCGTGATTGATTCCATCACTAAGAACGTAATGACCCGATCAAGTGATCAGCGATCATATTCAACCAATCACGATCAAATGATGGCGGCCATCTTATACGACAACCAATCATGATCAGCGTATTGACCGATGACTGTTCAAACAAGTGATCGAGATTCAAAACGAGACCGATGATTGGCCGTTGTGGCTTTTCGATTTCGGTCGGCACGGCGCTGCGTGCGTAAAACTTATAATATCAGATATTATTTTTTATATCGATATTAAATATAGTTTTAAGAAATAGATATGACAAACGAATACCAAAACATAACAACGACCATGAGTAACTATTATAGATAGATTAAGAACTATTATAGATATTCTTGTATATTATGTAAAGGCTTGATTTTTTGGAAAGTTGCTATTTTTAATTTATTATTAAAATGGTCAAATTATATAAACATTGTGTAATAATAATAATAATAATAAACCCGCAGGGCAGCTAGTTATACACTCACCCAAACCCTCTGTATTAGGTTAAGCGAGATTATTCTTGTAGTACAAACACTTTCATTGTTTCATTATAATTGACGCTAAGTGTCGATATTTCATGCTAAATGTCTCAACACATTATAACTTTTGTAATAAACATTTTAACTTTATTCTTGTAGTATAAGCACTTTCATGGTTTCATTATAAGTGACAATACATTATAATTCATGCTAGGTGTCGCGACACTTTATAACTTTTGTAGTAAACATTTTTAACTTTAAGATTCAATCATGTCGTGAGCTCCGCATCGTTCAGACGTATTAAATAGTTTTAATTTAATTAAGTATTTTATTTCTTAAAAAGTAAACGCTCCATAAGAAAGTTTAACTGGCGCAGCCGGTAGGATATAGCCGGTCTGCGTGTCTCGTAGATTTGGGTGTCCAAATTCACCAAATACCGCGAGTACAGTGCGAATAGACTTAGGCTATCCACGAACCAAAGAAATAAGTTAAACAAGAAGATGGGATCAGCGATCGGTCGGTGAGTAAAACTCTTTGCCTTCCTTTCTCTTATATTCCCACATTCTATGTGAGATTTACTATAGATATAAGTGTTGTTATCTTGGGATTGAACGTTTCGCATTATAACGTATCTGGTTTTAATATAAAACTCTATTAAAACAGTAGGTCTAAGAAAAATATCTCCAAGACTAAACAACGTCTAGGAGTAATATAATTAAAATATTTTAAAAAGGAAAATAATTAATGATCTAAAAATCGATCGTAATTGTTTTTAGGTATTATGAAATAATTTTATTTTTGAATTTTATTGTGTTTTATTGTCTTACTATTTTTATTATTTACGGTGTGCTATTTTATACATTATTGTTATATGTGTTTTTGATATATTTTAAATTTTTGTGTATTTTAAACTAGTTAAGAATAATTGTAACTGATTCAAAACTTCAGACCTTTTTTTATTAATTTTTACTCTACAAAATGGAACAATCGCGAGAAATTCCTTTAGCATCAAATAGCGTAGTAACAATACCTAATGAAATGTTACGGTTAATTCCTCTTTTCGGTGGTGACAAAAGAATATTAAATTTATTTTTTAGAAAATGTGAATACATTATAAATATATTTCGTGGTCATCAGCAACAGAATATTTATGTTTTACATGCTATAATTAGTAGATTAATAGACGATGCCGCCGCGTTGTTATCTGAGCGTGAGGATATAGAGACTTGGCCTGAGTTAAAAGAATTATTGGAACAACACTTCGGTGATCCACGTAGCGAAGAATGTATAAAAATTTCTCTCGAATCATGTAAAATTAAAACAGGTGAAAGTTATTTAGAGTTTTGTAACAGAATACAAAATATTCGGTCCCTGTTAATATCTAAAGTAAATTTATCGGCAGATAAAGAAGTTAAAAACGCGAAAATTACTATTTATAACCACACAGCCTTAAACGTTTTTCTCTATAATTTACCAGAAAATATGGTGCGTATTGTGAGACTTAAATCACCTAGTACATTAGAACAAGCTCTATCAATAGTTTTAGAGGAGGTTAATTTTCATGAACAGTATCAACAACGTAATCGCATTCTTAATAATTCAACGGCACCCCCGCGACCTCAAGTAGCGCAACAAGGGTTTAGGCTAAATGAAACTGACTTACAAAACGAACATTTGGAATACAACTATTACTACGATTATGATCCTTATGATTATATGAATTACGAACCGTATGTTGAGGACGTGCCCTATGCACCTATTGACGAAATAGACAATTATATTGTAACTTCACCAGTCGAGGAAAATTTTCAAACAGAAGTCTCGCAAAAAGAAGAAATCATAGAACTAAATTGTGACCCAAATCTTAAATTACCCCATATTTTTATTCCTGAAATTAATGCAAAATTAATGATTGACACTGGTAGCACTCGCTCGTTTATTAGCCCCCGTATTGCTTACCAATATTTTCCTAATTTTATTAGATATGAACCTTTTAAAGTTATTAGCACACATGCTTCTAGCCTACACAAAGAAATTATTGAAATTCCGCTATTTCCGACTTAATACTACGGATTATCATAAATTTCATTTATATGATGTATTGGAAACGATTTACTTAAACAATTGGACGCAATTATTGACCTCAAACATTTACTACTGAGAACTAAGACTACTGACATTCCTATAATTAATAATTTGAATTATCTCGTTCATTTACAACCCCGCTGTGAACAACGAGTAAAGATCCCTACTGATTTACACTCGGGTGAAGCAGTAATCGAATCTAAAGAGTTTACACCTGGTATACGAATGCCTTCTGCATTGGTGAATTGTAAAGAACTTTTAACAAATGCACCCCTTTTGCAATATCCTGATTTTGATAAAACTTTTATTTTAACTACTGATGCTTCTATTGTCGCGTTAGGAGCAGTTCTATCCCAGGGTCCCATTGGTAGCGATAAACCAATCGCGTATGCTAGTCGTACCTTAAGTGACACCGAATCTCGATATAGTACAATAGAACGTGAATGCCTTGCAATTGTTTGGGCTATTAAACATTTTAGGCCATATCTTTACGGTAAGAAATTCATGATATACACCGATCACAAGCCTTTATCATGGCTGAATTCACAAAAGGACACAAGTAGTAAACTCACTCGTTGGCGCCTTCGACTTCAGGATTATGATTACGAAATAATTTATAAAAAGGAGAAACCAAAATTTAAATGCGAACGCTTTGTCTATAAACGGAAAAGCAAGGATAAACCGCGATATCATAAGGCCAAAATTATAGGAAAAGATTCAAATAATGTTACACCGATACAAATTGGTCAAAGAAAATCTAAAGTTCCCGTTAAAAATATAAAAGGCCCTCCGCAGGTGGTATTTGCTGACACTGATAATAATGGGACCTAAGCTGGCCCTTCATCTGCAATCTCTTGAAAATCAAACTGCAATAAGGAACAAATTTACTTTACATAATTTACCTTACATTATTTACCTTACATAATTTACTTTCCATAGGTTACTTTACATAAGTCACTTTACATAATTTAATTTACTTTAATATCTAAAATGCTCGATAGTTTTATAAATACTACTGAAGTCTTGAATCAAAATTCTTTTGTATTAGATGAATGTTTGAAAATTGTCGAATCTATGATCAAGGAGTTAGCTTCTAAGAATCATAATTTAGTGTATACCACATATATAGTAAGTATTCTTAATTTGTTCGTAAGTAATTTTCGTACTATATTCATTAAGTTAGGAGAAATAGATACAGCATTAGCTTTCAGTAAAATATCCATATTACATCAAAGTATTATTAATTCTACTGAACTATTACAACACTTAGTTTTATATCTCAAACTGAAAATTTATTATACACGCCGAGTGCGGAAAATTTAGTATAAATAGGGGGGGAATAGTAATCTATCCCCCGCCTCTGGCTTGCCTTTACTGGCCGGCAGAGTGGAGCGCAAGAGCTATATGCTCGAAAGGGTGGAAGTGCTCAGTCTGCGTAATAGCGGGGAAACCCGCTCACGAGCCACTCGTGATCGTGAAACCGGTGCACACCTCTCTACACCCTTAGCCGACCACGCCGATGTTGCGCCCAAGGCACTACGCCGCTTTGTGGGGGCCCATCTAGTGGGAGGCAAGTCACCGTCCGCCAACTATTCAATTTGAGACTATTGTAAAGGCGGACGTCTGTTAGTCTCATTCAATAGCCCAGTAGTCAGTCCATCCAAATTTCATTCCATAGTCCTAGTTTAGGTTTCCATATTTTCCATAGTTCCTACGAATTAACCGGCGACCATCTCTGGGCATTACCTGTGGTTACCCAGAGATGGATTCCGGCTGAAGCGTCACAGTAAAACATTTGTCCCCACGCAAGCCTACCAAAGGACCGGGTTCTTTTGAACCCGTGAATTATGACAGAGAAACATAATAATAATAATAATAGCTCCTCCAGTCAAAACCCAATGAAAATGCTGAATGGATTTTAGAGAGAGATAGTTCAAAGAGATAACTAAATACAAAACAATAGATGAAATTAATTTTACTGAAATAACTGAAGCTGAAATATTTAAAATTACTGCTAAACTCCATAATTGGAAATCATCCAGTGTGGATAAAGTACACTACTTTTGGTACAAGAAATTAACTATATTTCATAAAGCAATTGCGATAAGTTTAACGGAAATCGTTTTTAAAAAGCGGAATATACCAAACTTTATGGCGACTGGAATTACGTATTTGATACCGAAAGGCAAGTTTTGTTCAGACCCTGCACAATATAGACTTATGACATGCTTACCCACAATCTATAAAGCTCTAACTTCAGTTATAACATCCAAAATTACCACACACAGAAAAGTATAACATAGTAGCGGAAGAACAAGATGGGTGTAGGCGTGGCCTATATGGGATGCAAAGAAAAACTCGTTATAGATTCCACCATTCACAAGCATGCTACAGCAAAGAATAGAAATCTACATTGCACTTATATAGATTATGAAAAGCTTTTGATAGTATACCATATTCTTGGTTAGTAAAAATATTAAAAATATGCAAAATAAATCCGAAAGTAGGCCGTCGTGGCGTAGTGGTTAAGGGTGCCGCCCGTAAACGCGACGGTTTTGGGTTCGATTCCCACTCGAGAAAGTGATATTTATTTAAGTTTATATTTCCATTTTTCTTCGTTCTGATGTCGAGGACAAGCGCGGCGTTGAGTTCTGCCACTCAACACGCAATGCCTCCAGAATTCGGCAGAAAGTGGGGAACGGAGTGTCTCAACACCGAGGTTCCCTCTGCCTACCCTGCTGAGTACGGGATACAGCGTGAAGCTGAAAAAGAAATGGCGCATGGCGCTGCCTTGATGAAAGCCAGTCGCCATGTTGGTCTATTTGGCGCATTTCAGATGAAATCTACGGGCTTGCTCTCAGCTAGAGACGTAACCTCTATCTCTCCGTGATTTTTCCGGCCCACAGTGACTTCAGTTTTCTGTCGTATCCTGCGTAGCATGTAAGCAGAGGGAACCTATTGTCAAGAAATTCAGAGGCACAGACTCGGGCCGACCTCATAAACTAGAATTTTGGGTTCGAATGCCACACAGAGGAATGATTTATTTTTATTTCCTCGCCCTAAGACAAGACGAGATGCATTACTGAGTTTGGCATCTTTTCCATAAACATATCCAAGAAGATATCTTTTAAAGATCTAAGGTACAAGTACAAAAAGAAATTAAAATTGTTTGAAATTTATTGCATATTAATTTTATCATCAATCAGTATAAAAAAATTGTGTAATTTAAGTACTTGTTTTGGTGCTTTTGATGGAGTACTAAAGTTGAGTAATAATTTATTTTCATAAAGATTTACACCAATTTATAGAAAACATAGTAAAAATACCCACATAAAGTTAATCAGCTTCACGCTAACCTAGTGTGAAAATGCTCCGTTCTCTACTTTCCGCCGGATTCTGGAGGAATTGCGATTTGAGAGGCGGAACTCAACGCCGCGTTGTCTCGGCACCAGAGTAAAGAAATGGAAATATAAATAAATATTTCATTTCCTCGAGTGTGAATCGAACCCACAACCGTTGCGTTAGTCACATTTTTGTAACCAAATCAAAAAAAAATGAGGAAAAAGTAGCTAAGTTTATACCAAGATCCTCAAGTATATCTTGGGCTCAGCGGTTTAGCCGTGACACGTCACGGACAGATAGTTAGGCAAGTACCTACGTCATGATAAGTGGCAACTACATCACGCTGGTTTTAAATGCTGGGGGTGGTATTAATCCGGTCGAGTCTGCCCATGCGTGTTGCCGTTAGTGCTGACGTGACTCTATCACTTCTTTCCTCGAGTGGGGATCGAACCCAGAAACATTTTGCAGTATATTTTGTGCGCGTGGCGCAGGCCACGACCGGCCTATGATCAAATTTTAAAATAAAGTTGGGTACCAGCGCGAAGACACAACACATTTTAAAGTTACGATCTATAATATACTGATTATGTTATTAACAGTACAAATGTCTATTTTACAATATTCATAGTAATTTTACACTACAAATTATTAAATTATTCTTACGGAGAAGATTCCAAGAAGTTTCTATGCTAGTGTTGCCACAAGGCAATCATAAAACAAATATTATTTATAATGTGAGCTTTATTATTGTAAATGTGCGGCTAGAACAATAGGAGCGGCTAGAACAATAGGAGCGGCCACAAGGCGAGGTGCCAACACGTGCACATCATCCTCGCTCTCGTTCTCGCCTAGACCAGGGATCGGCAACCTTTTGAGTCGGAAAAGTCAAAAATTACAATTTAAAAAATTTCAAGGTTTTTAAAAAGCCACAATTTTTTTTTCTTGGCAACAATAAATAGTATTCGCATAAATAAGGTTTTTTGATAAAAAAACGAATCTATTTATTCATTAGAAAAAAATTCTATATTTATTCATATATAAGTTGTGTTTTTCACAATAAATGAGATAATTTACATAAATATGGCATAATTAGATCATTATTTATTATTTAATTAAAAAATTAAAACAATTAAACAATTACTTAAAACTAACTTGTAGTTCAATAACAAACAATTGAGCAAGCAAATTCAACGGGAGCGATGGCTTTGCATGGCTTTAGAAAGTTTGGATAAATTTGGCTCATAACTTGTTGTTTTAAGTTTCAAACACGATTCTAAATTTTCATTTGTTAATTGGCTTCTGACTTTACTTTTAATTATATTCATACAAGAGAACGCTTGCTCGCACGAATATGTCGATCCGAAGATAGTCAGCACTGTACACTCACTGTAGCAATCTGGAAGACTATTCCATGCGTCGAATATAAATAAGTGCCTCAACTCGCGGCATTTCTTCTAAAGCTGTCAGCTTTTGTTGCGTTACAAACATACATTTCTGGACCTCCAACTCTTCCAACTTACTTTTCAACTCCACAAAGCTTTACTTTTTAAATCGATCAATTAACGATTTTTAAATGTTTTTTTTATAAAATAAATAATATTTGCGTATGGAACTAAAGAGCCGCAGGTTGCCGACCCCTGGACCTGGAATCCACACTGGATTGGGCTTATGATATTCGCATTCGGTGTCGAACTGCGCTCCTTTACGGTCTCGTTGCCCGTTATATCATGCATCTCCTTGTGGTATAACCAGTGAATTTGTAATATGTGGAGTTCGCGGACGGGGTCCTACAAATGTTTGCTACAACAAGTGGAAGTACTATGTGAGTAATATATATATATTCATAAATACTAGTGTAATGAAATCAAGCATCTCGATGCTTTTACAGAATTTATATTTCTTCCAGAGTCAAATACCATTGCGTTTGTACAATATTTACTTAAATTCTATTACAATATGTTATTTTTGAGGGCCTCTTTCTCTTTCGTCACCCAAGTCTTTTTCAAAAATATATTTTTATTAAACAACGAGATTTATTTACACTTTTATAAAAAAATATCATAACTATAAATACAAAATCGTTACATTCGGCCATCCGACTTCGTGTCTTCGCAATCGCAATGCGCGACTACTCACAAAACCAGTAAAATCAACAATATTTTATAAAATTATTACATTCGGTCGATTACAAATAACAAGTACATTTATTAATACGACAACAATAAGTAATTAAACGATCGCATCTTATGCAGCTACTACAATCATAATATTGAAATGCACATTAAATTCAAGACTTAACATATTAATTTTTAAGAAACAATTTATTCTGAGACCAGAAGACTTTTTGAATTCTCAGTAAAATACCTATACATGTAACAATATTGTAGCTTCTCGCTGGAAATGAAGCTGGAGAACGTGCAAGAAATAAGAGGAAATCTACCTTTGTGGAACTATCAATAACGTAAGATTCTTTTTAAATATCGTGTCTTGTGTTTGTCTGTGCTTGTATACCCTAATACTGAGACAGCGAACACTTAAAGATTTGAGTTATAACAATTGAGCAAGCAAAGAAATATGTAATGTAAATTTTAGTTTCGACCTAAAGTAACATCATTGTTTATCTATATACGTATATTACTATAAAGTTTATTCGCTTGCTATTACCTATTTCCAATCGGCTGTCTTGTGTCGTGTTATTGTTCATTTTTTTTCTTTCCTTCTTACAGTATAAAATTTTGCTATTTGTGTTTTGTATGTTAAGTTGTCCGCTAATACTTTAATTTCTGATCGTAATTCTATAAACTTATTTTCAAAAATATCTTTTTATTAAACAAAGAGGTTTATTTACATTTTTATATTAAATTATTGCGAATATCAAAACAATAAATACAAAATCATTACACTAGATACTTAAGAATATATTTCTTTGAATGAAATGTTGATCTACGTATTAATGTTAGTATAAACTTGTTTGTTGACTTTTCAAATTGTTTGTGAGTGTGACTAAAATGTTATTTCAATTTACGCGTCGGCCATTTTGTTTTGTTTTTACTGTGTCAAATGACGCAGCGAGATCCATTACTGCGTGCGGCGCCCCGCTCCACCGCGGGTAAACAAGATCCCCGCAGAATCTAAATGTTGATACTTTGAATATTCACAATATAATAAAGCGCAAACGTAAACAACCAGGATGTGATTGCAAATAAGAGATACAGGAATTACGCAAAAAATTATCTGGTATTACTTCTCTCTTAGAAAAGCTCTTAGAAAGTAATGAACAAAATATGTCGGCTATTCAAATTAAAGAAATTAAATGAACATCTACTATGATATCCTTTGAACAAATCGGCTTTAAAAAAGATCTAACCGTCCTCCTCCTGATGCTGACAAAGGAAAGAAAATAAAAATATTGCAGTATCACCTTTCTAATTTCAAAAATACTACCTTGAATAATTTTGTTCACCTTCATCGGACTCCTATATTTGTACAAATGAGCAAGTTTTGCGTGAAATTCAAGAACGTAATATAAGAGCGAAAAATATTGTTATTATGGGAGTTACGGAACCAGCCGCGGTTAGCGCACTACAGTGTAGACAAATGGATGAAATAGAGGTCATATTTATAAGTTTTTTACATAGCTCCCAAGAAATTTGGTGTAAAAATAGTATTTATAATTTATAAGTGATAATATTTATTAATACTGGGATTAATGTTGGTGAATTGGAAATTTGTGAACTAAGGTTTGATACCACCGCATTTGAAAAACAAAGGACTGCAAAAAACTGAAGAGAAAAGGTCAGTCGAAGTATATTTAAAGTGAAATAACCAGTGAGGAACAAATATTTGCTAAGGAAGAGTAAAAAAAATACCTTAAATATTTAACTAGAAGTCATCACAATAACGTTCCGGCACAAATTAACGCCATCTATGGTCAAACAATAAGCTAACTCCAACAAAGCTTACTGCCAATATTACGAGTACAGCCATTTGTCACTAGAGGCCGTATTATTGCCCCTTCGTCCTATTGATCGTGATTAAGTCAGAAATTCATGGGGCTAACGGAAACAAGAGGGGGCACCACCTGAATCAAATAAAGCGATGAAGAATATCATAAATGAATTACGTAATATAAAAAAGAAATAAATGAACAAAAAATTAAGATAAGAAAATGGGGAAAATGTAACGGAACCAATAACACAAAATTTAAACAAAATATAATACTTGATGAAAAGTTCTCGTTTTGAGAAGAAAAGTACCGCATTTTAAATGACATGGTAGAAAACCAAGAAAAAGAATTCAATTTACAGAAAAGCAAGCACGGTAAAAGAATATTGTTTTCTTTGGTATTATGGAGAACGAATCGTCATTTATTGACTTAAAAAACAGCTCAATTAAATTTATAAGAGATCACCTCTCATAAATTTAGGAAACGGGAACTCAGAGTGGGAAGAAAAGGAGGCAAGTCACGCCCTTTGCATCTTTCTCAACTGCTCGGCATAAAAATTAATGTTTCGAAACAAAAGAGGCCTTTGAAAAACACTCCATATTATATAAGTGTAATACGATTACCCAAAATATACGAGTATATTAGAAAAAAGGAAGAAACAAAAAAATCAAGCAATTCAAGAACGCGAGAAAGGCAATAGAGCAGTAATAAAATACGATATAATTAATTATATTTAAACCAAATAATAAACGATCACAGTCGAACTCAGCTGAACTTAAGCCTCCAACATTAAATGACACCAGAAACAATATGAAGCCCTTGAAAGAGAACAAAACACAGCGACGCCAGCACTCAAACTTAGTAGTACACAGGTCGAGCAGTGTCTCGGAAGGAGTTCCAAAACCAGGAATTTTGAACTTATTAGTTAACAGAAATGTCAACAACAATTCGCACACAATACAAAATCAACTAATAATAAAAAACTCAAATGATAAAATAAATTAATTTTAAAATTCAAAAATGGTAAATTGTGTATGTCAACGTACGACATAAGAACACTGTCAACTTATGAAAATTTGATTGCACTAAATTTGTGAACATAGGCAAGCGTTGGAGGTCACCTGACAAAGGGTTCTTGCAAACTGTTGTTGACAAAAACTACACATTCTTTTCTGTAAATTCATTTTATTTGAGCAAGAAATAAGTGTTTTTTAATTATTTTATATACAATTACATACTCATTCGAAAGACCTCAGATGGAAGTCACATCACATGGAGATTTCGTTTCAAACCAAAGCGAGCGCGTAATTTGATATTACAGAAGACACGAACAAAATATGGAAATAAAGAAATAACTTTTCAGAGAGTGATGCTATATAATGAATTACCACAATCTACTAGAAAAAGTAAGTCATTTGAGAAATTTAAGCCCAGGCTTCGCACGTTCGTGCTCTTCTTAAGAAAATAATGATCTCATTCTCTTCTTAAGAAGTGCGCTCTGGCTGGGAAATACTTGGATTTGAATATACTAAGTGATTATTCTATTTTGTTTTGTATGTTTTTTTTTGTCATTTTATTTTTACTTAATATATAAAACTTTTACGTTAACTTTATATTTACATATTATATTTACTTCATATTAAAATTTTATGTTTATTAACTCTTTGTTAATCGTACATCTATCTGGGAACTTTAATCACAAACAGTGGAGGTTGCGTGCAAGAGGTAAAGAGACGTATGGCGATGGCTAGAACTGCAATGGAGAGACTGAAGAAAATATGGAGAAATAAAAACATTACAAAAGCCACTAAGATCCGGCTTGTGCAGACGCTTGTTTTTCGCATTTTTCTTTACGCTGCGGAGACATGGACCTTGCGACAGGCCGAGAAGAAGAAAATTGATGCTCTGGAGATGTGGTGCTGGAGACGAATGCTGGGTGTATCATGGACCGAGTTTCGCACCAACGTCTCTATTCTCCAAGAAATCGGCACTAAACAACGTCTGTCGACGTTAGTACAAGGTCGCATACTAAAGTTCTTTGGACATGTCTCCCGAAGAGGAAGTGGCTCCATCGACCGCCTCGTCGTGCAGGGCAGAGTGGAGGGCACTAGAGGGCGAGGAAGAACTCCCATGCATTGGACCGACCAGATTAAGGCTGCAGTAGGGGGACCGTTACATGAGTGTACCAGGCTCTCAGCCAGTAGAGATAAGTGGCGAATGCTCGTGAGGCGTGTAACATCTGCCGCTAATGTCACTTTGTAATGACCACGACCGCTCTGACAAGAGTGTTACGACAGAGAAGAAGAAGAACTCTTTGTTCACTAATGCCTGTTAATATTATAAAATTTTTCTTTTTAATTTATTTATAAACGACATTGTCGAAGTGAGAATAAAGATCTTTAAACAGAAACTTACGAGACTCTTTAAGAATCTAAGCCAATATCGTAGTGTATTATCATTGGTTAGCTTTGTAGTCGCCTCTGCCCAATAACAACGTTCTCAAACTACGCCGTAATTTCTACTCTAAAATCATGACGTCTGCCATACTTGCCAGACGGAGCGCGTAGCCGCGCTTCTTATATACTTTAAAGTCGGGTTTTACGAGTGGCGCGAAAACTATTTTCTGCCCCCATTTAAAAACTATTAATGATAGAATAAATCGGACAAGCGCATTCAATTCCTGGGAAAAAAAGCGCCACAAAAGTATATTCGTATGTTTGAAAATATGCTATAATTGTTTAATAATAGGCACATGAAAAGAAAAGTTAGCTATTCGATTTCGTTTAGTGTTCTACAAGAAAAATTTA
>JBAIZZ010000305.1:2372482-2387561 GCA_037355905.1 Heliconius aoede
ATCTTTCTCGATATAGCGAAGGCCTTTGACAAGGTCTGGCACAACGGCTTAATTTACAAATTACGCCGCGCAGGGTTGCCAGACTGTCTCGTGCGCATCTTGCGAGATTTTCTGTCAAATAGGTACTTTCGTTATAAAATCGAAAATACTCTATCTTCCCCCCGCCTCCTCCGCGCAGGCGTACCTCAGGGATCAACCCTATCTCCAATGTTATATGCGCTATACACTAGTGACATACCTCGTACTAAGGATGTACACTTGGCTGTATACGCAGACGACACCGCCCTCTACACTTCGCATCGTTGCACTATCGAAATAGCTTATCGCCTCCAGAAAGCGGCCCACGCCCTCGGCGATTGGTTCCGTAAATGAAGAATAGAAGTCAACCCAGACAAGAGTAAAGCGATACTCTTTCCGCGGCGCCGTCATCACACCGCTTCTACGGTCTACCTCCTAGGTAAACCTATTCCCTGGGTGAAACAGGTCAAGTACCTGGGTGTCACCCTGGATTCCAAACTTTCATTTAAGCCACATGTTAAACTAGCTTGTAATAAAGCGAAGTTCGTCCTCAACAGGCTCTACCATCTGATAAACAAGCGGAGTAAAATGTCACTTAGAAATAAGGTGACACTTTACAAAACTTGCATAAGACCCATTCTTTCCTACACATGCGCGGCGTTCGCGCACACCGACCTTCTCCCTATGCAAAGGGTTCAAAATAAGTTTCTACGTATCGCCTCAGGTTGCCCCTGGTTCGTACGTAATGTTGACCTACACAGAGATTTCGAACTGGAATCGTTTTACGTGCACTGTAAACGCTTAGCGAAGCGTTATTTCGAGCGAGCCGACTCGCACGACAATCCCCTCATCGTAGAGGCGTGCAATTATGTACCTTACGCGCACCCTAAATTAAGACGCCCGCGAAGCGTCCTTTTAAATTCCGATGACGCCATTACGATCGCAAACGCTCCGTACGTAGGCAAAAATCACACATCACACTCACGACACATACACCGGCGTCGGCGGATGCGACGCCGAAGTCAAGCTTATTCCACGGCGCGGCCGCGTCTCGGCGCGGTCGGGGCCCAACGGTTAGGGACCGTTAGCTCCCCTTATAGTGTAGCTTCTAATTTATCCCCCGGTCGCGGCTTCTGTGTCGCGGCCGGCTTTGTGTAATAGTTTAGCTTATCCCAGTCCGATCGACGGTGTAAGCCGAGGTTCGAGTCCCGCAGGTGGCGCCCTTACAACCGTCGACATTCCCTCATAGGCAGCCAGTCAGTGCCTAAATTATTTCTGGGACAGAGTACCCTCTTCCTCCCCCCCCCAACCGGTTTCGCTGTAGAGGCCCCCAAGGCCAACAGCAATTTAGTCAATTCCGAAGAAAAAAAAAAAAAGTTGACCTTTTAGATCAACGCATCGACATTGCGAAAACGGAGAGTCTTGTCACTACGAAAACGGAGAGAAGTGACACTACTAAAACTGAGAGTCCTGTCACTGCGAAAACGGAGAGAATTGACACTACGAAAGATATAGTTCATTAAGAACAGTACGTGACTTAAAGTGAGATCGTGCATAGTATGGAAATACTAAAGAAACAAAAGATTTAAATATGCAGCTCTACATATAAAAAAAGTGAATATAAACACAAAATAACCATACAACCTAAAGCTTCAATTGCCACCGATAAAATAATTAATATTTCATATGAAAAATAATTTTTGTTCGTATTAATTTCTCGAGGACAACGTCGTGCATGTAATTCAGAATTTAAACGACTCGTTACGAAAAGAAAATAAAATACTATTATTGATGCAGGAAACGAAATTTTCGAAGATGGTCAGACTTGTGTTGCATTGTCCAGAGTAAGTTTGAAAGAGAAAGAAATGTGTTAAGAATCGCGGAAAAAAATCGGATTTTCGTAAAAAATGAAATTGTAGAACAAAAATCTTGGCCTCGGCAATCAGCAAAACAGCGGTCGGCAATCTTTTGATCCGGGAGAGCCAAAAATTACAATTTAGAAAAGAGCCAAGAGCTTTTAAGAGCCACAAAATTTTGTATTGCCCACAAAAAAACGAATCTATTTATTCATAAGAAAAAATAAATATATTTATTCATATATAGGTAGTGTTATAAAAACGAAGATAATAACATAATAACATAAGTATAACGATTTTTAAATGTTTTTTTTATAAAATAAATAATATTTGCATATGAAATTAAAGAGCCGCAGCTTCACATCCAAAGAGCCGCATGTGGCTCGCGAGCCATAGTTTGCCGACCCCTGGCCTAGATCATCGAACAACGTATACATTTTGTTTTAATATTATACTTTTTTTAAAAGTACATTAAAGGCAAGTATGACAGCCGAGTTCTCCCTCACACATATTTATAGCTATCACAAAATCAATTATACCTAATTTATTCTAAAACTGAAATTCAATCTTCGTTTATTCTGTGCCTCAAATTGAGTTTAAAATTTAAATTATAAATTTTATAATTTTAAATCTATGATATAAATGAAATCAAGGTTACTCTGTCAAGTAATGTCATTGGAAGTATTTTAACTGTATGTTCAAAAACTCTAACACCACTTTTTCACGTGTTAAAGTTTAAATACTTTTTTCAAAAGTACGTTAAGGGCAAGTATGACAGCCGTGTTTTCCCTCACGCATATTTTTATAGCTATCACAAACTCCATCATAACTTATTTATTTATTCTATAACTGAATTTAAATCATCAATTTTAAGTCTGAATATTTCAATTTTAATTGTATGATATAAAAGAAATCAAGGTTATTCCGCCAAGTAATGTCATTGGAAGTTTTTTAATGTAATAATCAATTATCAATACTAAAAAAAATCTTCAACTATTATGTTCATCAAACAATTTTTTTTAACGTTACAATCTACAACTTTCAAAATTAGCTCTGTGACATAAACAATTTACTCGTTTCATCCTTCAAATCCAACTAAAATATATCGTATTCTGTGTCACACATATTTATGTTCCCTCCATGCTATAAACAAAAACAAATAAATTCTGTCATGTGGGATAATCAAAAAAAATATTTTCAAACTTAAATTACTATAAATCTGTTTATTTTTTCTACATACTCCTTATTTAAACAATGATAGTAAGTTTCGCGAACATTTAGCAATTTATCATGCACTCTTCAAAAAAATTATTGAATGAACCACACAATTTTTTGTAGCATCAAATACAGGATAGATCCACTGTACTTGCCCGGGCCGTCTCGGTCATATTCAAAGTGGTTTGATAAGCTGAATAATCATTAAGGTTCTACAACATGAAAAATCAAAAAGTACATCCAAATAAAGCTGACCTTGTAGTCTGATAAACATTTATGAACTGAAATATGTAATGTTATTTAAGTACTGGGCATACTCATTTTTCCTCCATTTCAGCTATTTAAATATTTACTTGACTTCTATTACAATATGTTATTTTTGAGGACCTCTTTCTTTTTCGGCTCCAAGTCTATAAGTGTCTCTCCAATTTTACGACCACATAAGGCGTCGTTTTTATAATTACGTCTCATCGTAATTCTATAAACTTATTTTCAAAAATATCTTTTTATTAAACAAAGAGGTTTATTTATAAAAAAGTGACTTCGAACGATGTTAATAAAGTCATAGATAGCTTAAAAGTAAATAGAAGGTTCATTGATATCACGTCCATAAAAACTGCGATCGGTCTAATACTGTAATGTTCGGAGGACAGAAGGGGCCTTTGTAAATAACAACTGCGCAGCGTCACGATAAATGTATAATATTTATTACTAAGACCACATTTGAGCGAGGTCTTAACTAGAAATCAAACTGAACAGAACTGCCCGTTAGTCAGTTGTATCTTCCTTCCAGCGCTGAGGCACTGGGAAACGGGCTCAGGGCTTTTTCACCCTCTAAGCCGTGGTGTCTACTGCAGCCATAAATATGGGTGCGTCATTGTGGGGGGCCCGTGGGCCCGATAGTGGTATGACTGCCCTTATAAAGGCAGGCATGAAGAAGGAATTTGGAGGCGGGGGAGAGGAACTGCCCGTTGCAAAACGTTCAGGGCTATTTATAACACCTTAGTCATTATAAAAAAACATCAGTGGGAACTGAATACTTAGAAAGCTACAACATTGAAATAGGTCGACTAATGGTCCTTCCAGAGGGTAGAGGCTATTAAGCATTATAAAAACATAAATGGTAAATATTTAGAAAGCTACAACACTTTAAAAGGTCGCCTAATGGTTTTCCAAGATGGTCATAAATCCTTAGATAAATCTTCTCAGGGTTACAATGCCTTAGGCCCTTACTTGGTAAACAATGATTTTTAATTACTTACAATTTATCTTAGAATACAATATATTTGATGACTATGATTATCACTAAGTAATTTATACCATTGTTCTGTAGGTATATATCACACTCTAGTGTCACATTCATTAGGTAATTTAGTATAACTATACATAAGTTTTGTTTCACATATTTTGCTAGTGTGGACAGAATACAAAAGTGGAATACAAATATATCTAACATTATCTTGAAGCTTATTACATTTATTAAAAATTTTCTAAATTTGTAAATTGAATTTTATAATTTGACATCAAAAAATATACTTAATATTAGGTAAAACGAATACAAACGTATTGTCTCTACTTTTAATTGGTACATGTAGAACATTATATAATCATAACAAATGCATGCTTCAGTCTATTAGAATGAACTTTTAAATTCTTATTTCTTACTTTAATCGTAACGTTGGTAGATGAATTATTATTTTATAAGGTCCTAACCAGTATGGTGATAACTTGTGTGATTTATCTATCTTAATTGCCTCATTGCGTAAAAATATATACTTTGAATTCTACATCTTTACTTTTCTTATCATATATTTGTTTATTATACTTTTTTGAATTGATTAATTTATTTTTAGCTATTTCTCGTGATTTTGTAAATTTTAAAACAAGTTCGTCGATATTGGAATTGAACTGTTATCTTTGGCTCCGTATAAAGTGTGAAATTAAAAATAAAATTAGTGCTTAGGCTCCGAAATACTTAAAAATCCTGATCCTGTGACTTTAACAACAGACTCAGATCATAAAGTGTGGACAAAGTCTATTGACGAGTAATTAGAAAATAAAAAGTGAAAATAACACCAGTGCATCGAACAACAACTGTGACCCGTTGAATACTAAGAAAAGTATTTTTTTTGATAATAGTGGAAATAAAAAGTAAAGAGTGTCAATAAAGAATAAATGCAGTGAATTCTAAACGGAATTAGTATTAGAAAATAAGAAAATAACCTAATTCTTGTTTAATGATTTGGCAAAAAGCGCATGATAAGGACAACGAGCGCCACCTATTGGCAATTACGAATATCATCAAAAACTTACCGATCTACGCTCACTAACCCAGAACTGTCACTCATTACTACCCTACCAATAATTGTGCATAACACACACGAGAGGCCGATATCAAAACAAAGAAAACTTATACACTTAGCTAAACATGGAAGAAGCTTTGAACACGCTCCGTAATATTCAAAAAGAACTAGATGAACAAAGACTTACTATCTTAAAAATTGGCGAAAGAGTCACGGAACAAGTAACACAGAATATAAATAGTATATTGGAAGAAAAGCTTAAAATACTGGAAGAAAAATACGACAACCTTAAGATAAAACTTGATAACCAAGAAAACCGACTTTACTATTTAGAAAAACAGTCAAGGCAAAAAAATATTGTCTTTTTCGGACTAAAGGAAAGCGAAACATCCTATTCAAATTTGGAGAACAATTTAATCGACTTCATAAAACAGTATTTTTCTCTAGAGCTTGAGCGTAGGGACATACAGGCGGTAAAAAGGATAGGAAAAAAGGGAGAAAGTAAATAAATAAATACTGGATATTATATACAGGAAGATTACCCACAAAACGTTTTAGTAAAAAGAAAAGAATTACAAAGGCTATTAAAAAGCGAAAGGGAGAAAGGAAAATTTGCAACTATCAGGTACGATAAACTGATAATATTGGACAAAAATGTGAAAAACACAAACACCAATAAAAGAATGAAGTTTCAATCTCCAGAATATATACCCGCTACCTCCCGAGATGAAAAAACAATACAAGCCAACAAGAAAAATAAAACGCTTATCCGGCAAAGATCAGTATCAGTAAGATCAGTCACAAATCAGTATTAGATTAATTAGCTTATTTAAGTGTTTTGATTTAGATTATTTGTTCTTCGAGCCTACTAGAATTGCCTCTCAGTCTGCTACTTGCCTTGATAATATCTTTTGCAACTGTGAATACCTAGACAAAGCTATATTAAGTGGCCTCAGTTCAGATCACTGTGGACGAAAAGTTAGATTTCCTTTAAAAACGACTGTAAGGGACAACAAGATCATATGTAGGCCAATGACCTCTGCTCGCCTAAACCGATACCAGGCTAATATCGCCGCCAAGGTCGCTAATATAGATTTGATGATCCTGATGACCTATACGGGTCGTTGTTTAGGTTAATAGAATCAGAATTTAATTCAATTTTTACACAAAAAACCATCAATGTAGCTAGTAAACTCAAGTTTTGTGACTGGGCAACGCCTGGTATATACAAGAGTAGAACTAAATTATATGAACTTTGCGGTATGAGACAATTTATAATATGTTAAAAATATTCTAAAACTTTTAAAAAGACTTGTGCTACTGCCAAGTCCTTATATTTAAGTAACAAAATTAAGCATTTTGATAACAAAATAAGAGCTACCTGGAATATAATAAACAATGAAACTGGTAAAATTATAAACTAAATAATAATAAAATTATAATTAGTATATTAAATTAAAAATATTAATTTTGAATTAAATATTAATGATATTAAAATTACAAATAAGGTTGAAATTGCTCGAACATTCAATAACTTTTTCATACCTGTTAATACAACGAAGTATTTAGACTCTTGTCCAGTCGCAGCTGAATCCTTGGTTTGGAGCAATGTGAAAGAGTGCAAAGTCTCATTTAGTTTTAAATATATTAACCCCTATGAAATAACAAAAGTATTCAAGTCGCTAAATACTAAAAACACAGCTGACTTGTGGGGTATTTCTGTTAAATTAGTTGAAAACATCATTTTTGATATAGCTCCATGCTTAGCCGTAATTTTTAATAAATGTATAGATAAGGGTGTGTTTCCTGACCTCATGAAACGCAGCAAGGTAATACCTTTGTTTAAAAGTGGATCTAAAAGCGACCCTAGTAATTTTAGACCTATATCCATATTGCCTGCTATTAGCAAAATATTTGAGAAAATCATATTACAGCAGTTAGAGAGCCACTTCAACATAAATCATTTATTACATTCTGAACAATATGGTTTTACTAAGGGTCGTTCTACGATTGACGCAGGCGCTACACTAATAAAACATATTTTTAGTGCCTGGGAGAACTCCATGGATGCTATTGGTGTTTTCTGTGACCTTTCTAAAGCCTTTGACTGCGTTGAACACAACACACCACACTCTTACGTAAGCTCAGTCATTATGGAGTTAGAGACTCAGCACTTAATCTTATTGCCACCTACCTAAGTGATCGGGTTCAATACGTAGAAATTAAAGGAAGCATGTCCTCAGGATTACCTATTGCTATGGGTGTTCCCCAGGGCTCCATTCTTGGCCCTTTCTTGTTTCTAGTTTATATAAATGACTTGCCATTCTATGTACAAAATTTCTGCGACATTGTGCTTTTTGTAGATGATACGTCACTTGTTTTTAAAGTTGATCGTAGAATAACTAATTGTGACGCTGTAAATGACTCGCTCGCAAGGGTCTTGGACTGGTTTAGGGCAAACAATCTATTACTTAATTCCAAGAAAACAAAATGTATCAAATTTACAATGCCTAACGTTAAAAGTAATAATATTAATATTAGTTTAAATAATGAGATTTTATCATTTGTTGAGTCTACTGTGTTTTTGGGAATAAGTTTGGATTGTAAACTACAGTGGGGAACACAAATATCGTGTCTCGCAAGTAAACTTGGCTCTGCGGCTTTTGCAGTCAGGAAAGTCAGACAGTTTACTGATGTTGAAACTATTTTTGTTCTTCAAAAACGTGCAATTCGCGGTATTTACAATTTAGGATCTAGAGTTTCCCTGAGAGAACGATTCAAAGAAATTGGTATTTTAACAGTTGCCTCACAATACATGTTAGAAAATATTATGTTTGTTAGAAAGAACATTAATTTGTATAAAAGTAATGGTGATATTCACTTTGTCGGTACTAGGAATCGGCACAAGCTAGTAGGCACTTATCACCGCCTTAATAAAGTCCACAACTCATTTGTGGGGAACGGTGTTAGTTTTTATAACAAGATACCCAAAGACATAATGGATCTACCCCTACACAAATTTAAGGAACATGTTAAAAAACATCTTATTTGCAGGGGCTATTATACAGTAAGGGAATATTTAGAGGATAAGAGGTCTTGGGAATAGGGGTTTGTTCAATACAGGATTAGGATGATATGCTTGTAAAATTACTATTATAAGTTTTATTTATCTTTATATTTTTGTTGACATTTAGTAATGTGAAATTATTATTATTTACATCAATTGTGACATGTCCATGATAATTTGAAATTATTAATTTAAAATTGTGAAATTAATTATTTTTTTATTTTATTTTAGACATTAATTTATTTTTTATTTTATTTGACCTTAATTTATTTCTTTTTTGATTTTTTGATATTAATATACTTTAATTCTGTTTTTTGACATTCATTTAGTTAGTTAAGTATATTATATTGTTTTTTTTTTTTGACGTTCATATGTATCATTTTGTGATCTAAGTGAATAAACAAATTTGACTTTGACTTTATGTATCGTAAGAGTATTTAAATTCAGGTTCTTTAATTATAGAACTAGGTAAGTTTGCCTTGAAACCAAATATTAATTCAAATGGAGTGAATTGTGTTGACGTATGAACACTTGTATTATATGAAATTGGTTTCCGTTCTATTGCCTTCAAAAATGATGGATAACTTTCTCTATTTCTTGTTAAGCTATTTACTTTTAATACATTTTTACTCTGATTAGAATCTGGTTTTATTATCTTATCTTTCAACTGTTTACTAATTTTAAATATTCATTTCCTCTTTTTGAGCTTCTGGATACCTATATGACTTTGTTTTAATAGGAGTGTTATTGTTTATAGGTATCTCATGCATCACTGTATTCGTTGACGTTAATGAATCACCTTCTAAATGAAATATGTGATTAAATTCTCTACATAAATCTAATAATGACCCTCTTTTTTCTTTAATCAAATGATCGACGCGTAACGCTTGACTTAATTTATCTAACCGATTTCCCTTACAATTTTCCTCTTTCTTAATTTTGTTTATGTTAATTATCTTATTCGATTCTTGTACCTCATTACTTAATGGTTCTAACTTTACAATTAACTTATTTATTTTTACTTTCTTATCTGTCGTATTCAAACATACTGTAATAGCTTTGTTTTCTTGAACCTTAACTATACTTGGACATAAATAGACACCTTCTGATAATATAATTGATTCTCGTATTATACCTTCTTTCAAATTAGAATTCTCTACTCGTATCGGAATAATTTTTGCACATCTTGGTTCTATAATACAAATATTACTTTCATAATCTCTTTCAATGTCTCTATTTTTTGTTAGCTTTGTGATTTTATTAATATAGTGTTATTTTATGGTAAGCTTTATTAGAATTATGGCATAATAATTCTAATAAAGTTCTTGATTTGATTTAAGTAATAGTTTAGAAATCAAATGAATGATAGTTACTGATTTGACTAATTTTAAAAAATATAAAAGGCAAGAATTTTGCAGTGTGGCTTCTTCTTTGCTTGTGCCTTGACAAGTACACATCTCCTTTAAATCTCAGTGATGTAAAACTAGGAAGTGTTAAATTGAGAGAATTGAAGAACCGTTTACTATTATTCAAATATCCAAGGAAGCTTACATTTTATTACTCATTTCGTCATTCTCAATTTGTGGATTACCTTCACAATTTTTCTCAATTTCATAACTATCAAAATTCTCATAAGCATTTTAAATTTTTTCTTGAATAATGCTTCTGATATCTTCTGATAATGAAATCTTCTAATATATTCTCATTAGAATCTTCATTTTTAAACCCTTTATTCTCATGTTCAATATCTAATAATACGCCACATATTCTTATTTTATTCTCTTTGTAACTAATTATTGTATACGTCAAACAAAGCGGGTGTTCTGTGCATTGTCCTTGTTTAAAATTCACGTATTCGTGTTTAAAGTTCTTAAAATTAACTAATCTTGCGTGATTCATGATTTTTAGTGATACGTGCGATTGCTGAGACCTAAAAAGTTCGAATTTGTCGTCGTAAATACGAAGAATACGAAGAAAACCAAGTGAGAAAAATCTAGTGTGCAAGTAATGATTAAATTCTACCTGCAAATTTAAAAAGTGACGTGATAAGAGGTGCATGCGCTTGTAAAACGAAGCTTTTTAATATATCAAAAAGTCATAATCCAAAGATATTTTAAATATTTTTTTTATAAGATCATTTATAATGTCAAGCACGTGTAACGTCTGTAAATTAAATGTACATGTTACACAAAAAAGAATAAATTGTGCAGTGTCTAACCAAATACCATCTCGAATCTGTTGCTCCCTCAGGGACTAAAGCGCTTATCTGGACGAGGACAGTGGCTTTATGCGGCCTGTAAGAACAAATCTCCACCTACTTTAGTGGAAAGTGGAATTGCAGGTAGTCAGAAAACCATTGAAGAGATAGTCGCCTGTGATAGTAATTGGCTAT
Source organism: Heliconius aoede (assembly GCA_037355905.1). Lineage (NCBI taxonomy): Eukaryota > Metazoa > Arthropoda > Insecta > Lepidoptera > Nymphalidae > Heliconius > Heliconius aoede. The sequence goes on from JBAIZZ010000305.1 coordinate 2,383,334, forward strand.
CGTTAATTAGAAACGAAGTACAGAAAGTTATTTTTCTAACTGTAATTGCAGCATTGGTAAAAATTCGTGAAGATTTGGGTGGATTGCAAGACATTCAATCATCCATTGAGTATTTGTCTAGTATTTTCGACACCGTGAAACAGGAGTTGGATGAAGCAAAAAAGGAAATATTACTATTGAAAAAAGATAATACTGAACTAAGAGATATAATAAATAGCCACGCACATACAATAAATATCATTGATAAGGAAGCGAGAGCTAATAATATTGAAGTGCATTGCGTACCCGAGCACAAAGGTGAAAACTTACTTAAAACGGTGGAACAAATTGGAAGGGTTATAAGTACTCCTATCACTGAAGGAAGTGTAGTTAAATGCACCCGGGTAGCTAAATTAAACAAGACATCCTCGCGTCCAAGATCGGCTGTGGTTAAATTTAATTCATCGTTGTTAAGGGATAAATTTTTGGCAGGAGTCATTAATTTTAAGAAAGCAATTTTAAGAAAAGAAACCAGTTTTCATTACAGAGCACTTGTCATCTACAGCTAAAGATATCTACGCTGCAGCTCGTATTTTTGCCAAAGAAAAAAAATATCGTTTTGTTTGGTCGCGTAACGGCAATATATTTTTACGTAACCAATTTCTAGTGATACGTAATCAATTTCTAGTGACAAATTATTAGTGAAATCTAAGGACCACTTAGCTACTTTAGCATAGGGACTGTTTCGAGAGTTGCTTTCTAATTGTATTAATTCATATATATTGTTATTACTATAGCAGAATTTTTTTTTATGAGCTATCACTTAAATATGTTTTATGAAAATGTTAGAGGAATGAGAACAAAAACAAATGAAATATATCTTTTTAATATTATTAATATATAGATTATTTGTATATTATATATATATATATATATATACACTTTGTGCCCAAACATTTCCGGCCGAAATAGTTGAGGTTATGAATTTGGTAATTAAGATTGTTAACGGCATCTTGTCAAAAGCACTCGCGGTTTAAAGAATTCTTAAACGAAATGCAGACTCAGTATTCCGACCTCCTTCACAATAAAGTTTTGCTTTGTGCTTGAATGAAATAAATACATTCCTAAATGGAAAAGGCATTCATCACCCTGAATTAGAGAACGATAAATGGTTGCAAAAATGTTACTTTATGGTGGATATCACAGCGAAATTAAATAAGCTGAACCTAAAACTGCAAGGACAGGGAAACCCAGCCTATGTTTTGGTAGAAGAGTTGGTTTGTTTTGTGTTTGAAGAAAAATTAATTCTTTTTGCAGAAGATATTCAGAGCGGTAAATTATTTCATTTTCAATTACCAAAGCAATATCGCGATAAAACAAGTGCAACTGTTGACACAAATTACTTCACCACAGTTATAAAAAAATTAAAGATGAATTGCTGACAGATTTGAACAATTCAAAACCAACAAAACCACTCTAGCATTCATAGTAAATCCTCTCAACACAAGTAGTAACGAAGTCTACATTGAGCCATTTGGAATTGATACTGGATCTCTAGAAATGCAATTGATCGATTTAAAGTAAAGCTTTGTGGAGTGGAAAATTTACAGAGTTGAAAGTAAGTTGGAAGAGTTGGAGGTCCAGAAATTGGACGAATTTTTTAACTTACAACGTCAAAGACTGAAAGCAAGGCTGAAATCCTACTTAAATTATAATTAAAACGGCGACAGCGATAACGTTGAGAAACCCATAAAAATGAGTTTATCGTACCGCGGCGTCGAGCAATTAACGGGAATTAACAATTTGGTGCGTCTGTTGTACATCTGCCTGTAATAACTTTATGGCCCAATAACGAAAGCTTGTTTGAACGTAAAAAGCTTAGAGGTAGTGTATAAAGACAGTGGTTTAGCTAACTAACAAACCGCGCTACATAATGGGACTTCATGGAGTATAACTCAATTAAAATCTGACGAAATTTGAGAGAAGATAAAATTAAATTAAAGTTGCGTAACGCCGAGACGGGCTGTCGCTGTCGCGATGATGTATTATGGCCGCGGCTGTTTCAATTTGAATTAGTAGTAAGCGTTTGCGCGCTAGCGGACTTAGGTAATTGTTGGCAACAGCGGAAATTAATGTCACTGTTTAACATAACGCGAAACACTTGAGGTTTGAATAAATGTGACGTAAATAATTGCCGGTTCTGGTAACCGTTGTGGCAAACTTTGGGTAAACGCACACCGTTCGTTTTGCTCCGACACCAGAGAGAAGAAATTATATATACGTAACACAATACGTTAAAGGGAATATAGACGGTTAAATTTGCATTATAATGAACTCACTCGTGGAAATTAAATATTTAATTTTCTCGAGTGAGATTTTTGATTTTGATTGAACCCACAAACTGTCGCGGTTACAGTCACGTGCGTATGCACCTGCGCCACGACTTCGCTCTATCATCGTTACTATATCTAAGGCTTTATTCAGATTTTTTAAATTTCTTACTCAGTTTCATTTTCATAACATGCGCCCTATCACTAAGTATATGAGTCTTTGAACATGACATCAATACATTAAAAAAAATGTTCCAACTACTACTATTGAACAAATATAATTCTTAGTTTTCTATTCACAAAACTTCAAAGGCAACTGCGAAAAAATAATACGACTTAGATTTCTGTTGAGTTTCAAAAGTGAAAAAATAAGCTGCTTTCAATTGATTGCGATACAATACACACTCGCTCGCTATATTTCGTAGCATATGCTACGGTGCGACGGCGCTACGGCACTCGTAACCGATAATAGCTATTGCTACGAATTGACGTAACACATGCAGCACATGCAGCTTTACACTCAACGCCAAAAAGATAACATTAATTGCAAGGTAGTATTCGATTTTTTTAATAATAAATAAATTGTAATAAATAAGTCAAAAAGGTATTTTATTAAATAATATTCCCCCGAGTAAATCCAAAGTTGTTAGCTATATGATAAAAAAAGATATTATATTTCAATATACATATAACAATAACAATTTGGATCTATTTAAGGTGAAATATAGCTCTCAGCGTATTCAAATTACGCACGTTTCGCCGAATTCGCGTTTCGTCATGATACGCGTTCTTTCTGTTGACCTACCGTCTTTATTAGACGCGCTTTCCATTTTATGTCAAAGTAAATTGGGTTTTCAATTTTCGCGAGCTCCCGCACCTACAAAGACAACAGAATTGGCGCGGGAGTGAAATTTATCGTATCAACTTCTTACGTCTGATTGCTTCGCGTACGTGCGAATATTCCTCTTCAAAATGCAATTTTCCGATAAAAAAAGTAGTCTACATACGCTTTGAGAATGGAATATAATGGCGGTGCTAGTTTCTTTGAGAGGTGTCGAGTCAGAACGAATATATTTCGAGTCAATGTAGTGTTTTCAGTAATAAGCAAATATTCCTTATGGTGTGAGTTACGTTACTTGTTTTGTTATTTATTGTGCTGCGCGACATGACATGGTGTTTTATTTTTAAAACTTTCCAACCTATGGAGTATATTAGAAAAGTTAGCGTACATACCTTTACTCGCTCCGTCCGGGCCACGCAGTATCGAACACTCTTCTATTGTACCGAAAGGCGTGAACAGCTGGCGTACATCCTCCTCAGTCTGTTGTTTGCTGAGCATGCCAACGAACAGCTTCCGATCTGTGTTTATAATAGAATACAAGCGTTATACACTGAGCCACGCCACAAAAGCCCAGCGGTGGTGCGTGGAGCGGCGGATTTGAACTAGACTGTGCCAATTGGTACCCCTGAACTCGACGTGCGGCGGTGACGGGTGCGACGAGCTTTGGACTCATATTTTAAATGCTTAATGATTCATTGTTGATTATATGATTTTAAAGCTATATATAACTAAATAAAACATTAAGTAATTATTTGAATAATTGGATGAAAGAAAGTGGACAGCTTTAGAAGAAAAGCTTTCTTGCGTTCTCTTGTATGAATATAATACAAAATAAAGCCAGAAGTCCATTAACAAATGAAAATTTAGAATCGTGTTTGAATCTTAAAACAACAAGTTATGAGCCAAATTTATCCAAACTTTCTAAAGCCATGCAAAGCCATCGCTCCCGTTTAATTTGCATGCTCAATTGTTTGTTATTGAACTACAAGTTAGTTTTATAAGTAAATGTTTATTTTAATTTTTTACTTAAATAATAAATAATGATCTGCCATATATATGTAATGCCATATATGCCATA
>JBAIZZ010000306.1:0-42824 GCA_037355905.1 Heliconius aoede
GATAACACCGTGTATCTAATGCATATTATATAGCTTAGGTATCCGTGGAAATATCTATCTAGACTTATTTAAAAATTTATTTAAAATTTTTAGGTTAATTTCAACTTTTTTGTCTTTACATTTACGTCACTATCTTTCTAAGACTTAGAATAAATTAGTTTTTTTTTCAGAGTAGGCAGAACCCGGGAACATGGAGTTAAGACATTGTTCTCATTAAGAAACTTTCGTTTCCTACTTTCCACCGAATTTATAAAGAAATTGTGTGTTGATTGGCGGAACTCAACGCCGCATATTTCTCAACATCACATTTCGCCTTATTGCCAGAACAAGGAATTGAAAAAAATACTATTCCTTTGAATAGTAATCAAATCCATAACCATCACGTATCGTGTCTATAAAATAGTAAATTATATCAAAAATTTCCCACTCTCCTCCATATATTTACAAAAGCACTACAAATATTGGGACTGAAAGCTCTTCAGACAACATCGATTTCACTATGCACGTATGCATTCGTTCTTTTTCTATTTCTGTTACAGTTGTGTCGACGCATAGAATACACTTCTTAGTATTACAGTTTCTATGGTGCGCCACTCATATTATTCGGATGTTTGTCGTTGTAGAGCCGTGCCATTACACTATAACTGAGGTAAGTCTTATTTTCAATTTTATAAAAACAAAAACACAGAAAGCTTCACGGGGTAACCAGGGGGAAGTAATCCGTTCCCAAATCTCCACAGATTTTTTTCGCTTTTGCTTAAGACATTGCGCGTTGAGAGGCGTAACTCAACGCTGGGCTTTTACCTTTGTAAAAAAGAGAACTTCATTTTCTCGAATGGGAATCACAGTTGTACATATGTGCCCTTGCGCCACAAATGGTCTAAAGATTGTTTTTTAATTGCAAATTCATTTAGGTTTTGTAAACAAAGTTATTTTCTTAAAGGGTAAACGCACTGAGGAACTAGTGTGTCGTCTCATGACGTCGACGCCCTCCACTGGCATGCTCCCTTCGCGTCTCGAGCTGTTTTCACGGCAACTAATGTTACAGACGGTCAGCTACTCGCCCATGGGGATGTGCACTCTGGACAGACCATTGATCGCTTCGGTAAGGGTATCTATATATTTTTTTTAATATGGATTAATGTGATAATTGATGTAAAAAATGTGATATATCGAAGCCAGAACCATCGCATTTACAATGAAACGCTGCACAACTCAAGTTATTTAATTTTAAAAATTTAATAAAAAGTATTCGTTCTTTCTAATACCTCTACGTATATGTAAACAAAGTTTTATGATAAACGGTTGAGTGGTTTTGGCGTGAAAAAGTAATACAAACAAACTTACATTCAGATTTAAAATATTAGTATGATGATAGGCTATTTATACTCTATCGGTGGAATCTACATAATTTTCGTAAAAAAAGTACAAAGTTTTTGTATTAGGTAGTATATGGATATATCTGTTTACATTTATCATTGTATAAAAAAAACTCGTATTTATTTTCAGGTTTTGGGAGCAGTGACAACATATTTGGTAATTTTAATACAATTTCAAAGATATGACAATTAGATAATATGCTTTATTTTAGTTCACAACTTATAAACGTTCATAGAAAACCATGTGCCATATCACATAGAAAGTACATACTTGCGCCTCTAAATTATATAAAATAGAAAATGAATAAAATGAAAATAACTAATTCCCTCTTGAATGGAACTTTCACAGCCTCTCATTGCTTTCACGTTCTACGTTAAATTTACATGTGTAGAATAACAGTTAGTAAGATAGTATGACAATGTGTTTAGTATAAAAGTCAATATTATCTAAAATAAAGTACATTTCATAAACTGTCTTTTATTATTGAAATTTAAATCTTTTACTTATTTTATCATCTTTTTATTATTATTAATTTATAATAATTATTTAATATTATTAATTTTTTTTTATTGATGACTGATAAAAAAAATATTTTAAAGGATTTTAAGGCTCTACCTTTCGGTACTCCCATAAATGTAAAACTATGTCAACTTTAAGTTTTACTTCCGTAAACCTATAATCCTGAAGTTGGTATGAAATCTACGGCAGGCGAATGTATTTTTTAAATAAAATTTGCCGTTTTATACCTCAAAATAATACTTTTAGACTCCAAATTCGTATTTTTACACGTCAAATTCATTCTAATTACAGACTTTTTTAATTTGTTTGTAATTGGTTTAATTTTGTTTTAATTTCAATTTATATTTGAAATCTTACCTAAATATCCCAAAATGAAATTATTATATTTTTTGAAAATTATCAAAATAATATAAAAAGTATAAAAATATAAAATGCAGTTGCGTAAAACACCGCTAGCCGTCAATATATTAAAATATCAAAATTTCCTAACTCACAGCCATGTCCGGTTGGCACAAATGAAAGTCTAATAGCACAGTTCCAAGCGAAGTTATAATATATGATCGCAGGCGTGAGTTCTCATTATGCAAGAATTTTATTTATTCATGTGGAACTTCGGTGTCCGAATATGCATTTTGGAGGTAGTTTTAGTTAGTACTTTGAAAATCTATATTTGGAATAGGGAAGTACGCTGTACAATGCACTCAGCAGAGTAAACAGATGGAACATAGTGTTAAGACACTCCGTACTCCACATTTCTCCATATTGTGGAGTCGCTCAGTCGCTTTTACACTGTAAAACACTAACAAATTAGTATTTAAGAAAAAATTTTATATCAATAATAAAAATTTTGAAAATTTTTATAATCATTGAATATATTTTCCATTACTTTACCTTTCATATATTTTTTACTTAATATTAACAAAACAATTAAACCAAAAATGTACATCATGCTTTCACTGTAGACAGATGTTACAAATATAATTATGAATATGTATGAAATATAATTTTACTGGAACTGGTACTGCTAAGTTTTGTGGGTAGTTAGTAAAAACTTTGCTCACCTTCCCCATCCTGCATGTTTGATGCTAGAAAGAGTCAACACCTAATTCGTGATCTCTCTTTTTTTTTTCAAAAATAGGATCTAGTATCCAGACTCTCCGTCCTTCGGGTTTCTGCGCGAATTCAAGACATTACGTATTGTGTAATTGTTTTCCGTACCGTACTGTATCGTATCGTAATGTCTTATTATTAGGTTCCCTCAACTTTTCCTGTTATTGCGCGATATAGCATAAAGCTAAAAAATAATAAAATATAAAAATTATTTCAAAATCAAGGAGCGCGGTATCGCGCTCCGTCTGGCAAGTATGGCAGACGGAGCGCGATAGCGCACCCCTTATATACTTTAAAGTCGGGTTTTTGGAGTGGCGCGAAAACTATTTTCTGCCCCCATTTAAAAACTATTATATTTATTTACATGTCAATTCAAAGTAATAAAGTAAATTAAACAGGTCAGGGTGAGACTGTAAACGCGACTGGTTTTGGGTTTGATCCCCAATTGAAGAAATGAAATATTTATTTAAATTTAGAGTTCAGTGAAAAATTGGGGAATGGAGTGTCTTAACACTAGGTTCTTTCTACCTTTCATTACTGTGTGTGAAATACAGCGAGAAACTGAAAAAAAATCAAGGTAACATCTCTCTGATAACATGAGGTTTTTGCACTGTCTAAAACTGCATACAAGGACTATTTGGACAAAATGTAAATGCAATTCAGACTAACAGACGTAGTGGTGTATAAATTAGCCGGGAAGCTAACTGCTGGTTGTCGCAACTTGAACGGCTTTGCCTCGATGTAACTTTAATTTCAGTTACATACGGATATGGAGATAGAAAAAATATTAGTTAAAAAATACGTAAATACGCAATACATCCAGAATTCGGCGGAAAGTGGGGAACGGAGAATCTCAACACTCCGTTCTGCTTACCCCGCTGCGTGCGGGATACAGCGTGAAGATTTGATTTAATTTAGATATGTACTTACAAACTCACGTGACAAATCAAATAGGAGGATTGTAAACATATACGTATATGTTGTTAATTTAAGAACAATATGTGTGGCCAGTTCCTCTACTTTTCATACTATTTAAGTGGGTCTACTTAAGATAACCGGTTATTTAGAATATTTTTTATGTATAATACAAATATTTTATTTCTTGGTACATCTTAAATACAAATAATTTTGCTGTTATTCACTAAATTTCTTCACTTCTACATAGACTCACGCTTTTCCCCACACAGTTGAATTTGGCACTAGAGATACTAAAATCAAGACGGACGTTCTCCAATGCGTGAATGGTAGCACTACCTATTTGACTTGCAAAAACGGTAAAGCTTCCTAGGTACACGTTCCTAGGTATACTGGTAGTGGTAGTGGTACTGGGTGGAAAATTAATTAGATATAAAATACATATATATGTATGTATATATATATAATCCGAAACGCAGTGTGTACTGCAGCTATTTGCGGTAGTATTTCAAGATGCAATAGACTAAGGTAGTTCGACTTCCTGAGTTAAACGTTTCCACGACAAAGATTATAGCTTTAGTGGAAAGATTCATTGTAAGTTTACTATTATTAATTATTTTACTATTCCTGTTACGTAAATTGAGGTACCTTTTTATGATAATCGACTATAATAGTCCCGGGTTCAAATTTCAATAGAGAGAATATTTTATATTAATTACCTTCTACGTTTGATTATTTTTTTTAGTATTAATCGATTTATTTAGTTACTAAATTTTTTTAAAATTTTCTTGCGCCTTGGATTGTTACCAAAGAAGAAAAAAAATGACAATAATAACGGTGGTGGATTTCGTTCCCAAATTGGAAATCTAACCCAAGGCCTCATTCTTTTATCGGCGAACTCGAAAATGACACGTTACTGAATATTTAACTTGGCTCTTATTTCACATATGTCTTTAGTGGGACTTAGATAAATTATAGATAAATTATAGCTTTACACAGGACAATGATAGTAATACTTCTAAATAATATTTTATCTACACACATCTGATGAAATAAAAAGTGGAAATGAAATATTATAATACTAATTTATATGTCTATCCTGCAGAAACTTAGAGTTTTTTAACACTAAGTTCCCTCTGCCTGCCCTATTATATGCGGGATACAGCGTGACACTGTGACATGACTATACCTTACCTACATTTAAAAAAAAATGAAGAACATCAAGTCCATAACATGATTGGCATACCTACCGATCGTGTACATCGACGTTCGTGTTATAAATCGCGTGAGGATGCCACGTCGTAAACCCCTCATGCACAACCGATACTCTAGGGACTGAGATATATCGGTAGAAATTGCTTTTTTTTCATATATTACTATAAATATTTTTCATTATTATATTCAAACCATTTTATATTAAATACTTTATTGAATTGTGTAATCATTTTTATTTATATTTTTTAAATTATGACTAAATACTTAGACTTACAATGAAATATTTATTATATTGACGGTTAAAAGAAATAAAATTAGAATTGCAGAAGACCTTAGCGCTACCTTCACGCTGTATCCCGCTTACAGAGGGTAGGTGTTCCGTTTCATATAAAAATTATATGAAAGATATATATATATATATATATTTCGATACTATATACATCACTATCAGTAAACTCTTTACGCTCGTATTTGCGAAATGGCTACGTTACGATCCTATATATCATACGAGGCATATATTTGTGGAACAATGTGATAAATACAGGTTATGCACGTACCATTACCCAATGAGGGTATCATCATAAAAAATAATTATCCAAAGTACCAATTAGTGGTGGGTATAACGCATCTCTCATTTATTTACACCGTCAAGGCGCAGTGAAAAAGTCTCAGGGCTAACGTGATGGTTCTGTGTTCAAACCCGACTCGAGGAATTGAGTATATACATATACATATTTATATGGTTCTCATTTGAAGGTACGTTCTCTATACTTAACATGCTACGGTAGACGTACTTATGCTATGTAGGTTATCCTATTTTATTTTTTGAGGCCGTTTCGTTGAGGCATGCGACTGTAAGCGCGATAGGTTGTAGCTTCGATTCCCTCTCGAGGGAATGAAATATTTAACATTTCCATTTCATCGCTTTGATAAAAGCAAAGCGCAACGTTGAATTCTTCCATTCATCAGGCACTGCCTCCGAAATTCGGAGCAAAGTGGGAAACAGAAGAGTTTTATTGGGGTCAGAGTATCTTATCACTACATTTCCAGGTTCTCTCTGCCGGGTCCTACTCCAAAAATAGAGAAAACTAACTAAGATTGGCGATATTTTTGCATAATATTATAATTAAATAATCTTATATCGATATCTGGAATTAGAATTTACAACGATTGTGTACCGACGTACACGTTCGGTTTATTTATGGTAAGTGGTTTAACAAAAGAATTCTGCGGAAAATGGAGAACAGAAATGTCCTGATGGGAAAAGAGTGTCTTAACACTAGACTCCCGGGTTCCCTCTGTCTATACTACTATGTGCGTGATGTAGCGTGAAGTCAAAAAAAATATGTAACACTTAACTCGTCTTTAATATAGGATCATCTAGACGATCAGATTATTATTATATACATATTATATGACTGTAATCTACCATAAGGGCTCTTTAAACTGAAGCAAAGGCTTAAAGCTCTTAGACAGACGCTGTGAGAAGGGATTTTCTTCTTCTGTTAAAGTACAGCTTTGAAGTTTTACAAAGAAAAAATATTGTTTACCGTGTATTCTTACTTATTTACGAGTATATGATGTACACTGTGGCTTTGTAGAATAATTCTCTATGATATGAAATGAGATTTCTTGAAAATTTATTGATTTTTTTACAAGAAAACAAGCGAAGAAAAAATAATAAATTATTAAACTAAGCTGAGTCGTATCTGTGTAGTGCACTATTACGAATCACAATAATAATTTAAATATCAAATATGAAGAACAGGGAAAAAAAAACCCTTTAAAGTCTATTTTTAGATATTAATTAGCGTAGAGCTTAATAGAACATATTTCATTTTATAATATTGAGGTGAGAAAGTGAGAAAATGAGTGTCTTAACACTAGGTTCCCTCTACCTTCCCAACTATACAGGACATTAAAGGTTATTTCAGGATTAAAGCAATATATACATAAGTGACGAATGCAGTTAGCGTCGGGACTGCAGTGGGGTAGCAACCCTCGTATCCTATTTAGTCACCGCGCGGTTACCGTCGCGTATGGACGTCTTTTAGAACGTATTACGAGCTCTACTGGTAAGTTATTTTCAAATATATAACTAACACTGTTTTCAAGCTATAGATATATAGATATTTGTGAAGGAAGCCTGTTTTTTTGAACTCTATATAAGATTTTAACAAAATTTTCATTCACGTCTACGTTTCGAGCTTCGCGTTAACTACTTGCGGTTGACCGCCGTTTAATCCGTACAATTAGGATTTGTAATTAAAATTTCTCGCCACTTTTCAGATTAATATTTGAATAATAGATTGAAATTTCTGTATTTAATCAGGTTTATAATAAACCTTTTTGATCTGTTAAAATCCAGTTAAACCAATTTTTTGGACTGTTTTGTCCCGTCTGTCTATACATTATTCATTCAAATGTCGCTAGGACTTTTTTATGAGCGAAGTTAACCGTTTAATCGGTAGTCTGCCTGGTCTGCCTTATTAAAAAAGTTTCAAATCTGAAATCCTTAATATATATTATTAAGTATTGACTAGCTACATCCTAAAATTTTTATTATTCTTATTTGAAATAACTCATTTTGCTTTTGAACTTAAACAATGATCGCTTTATTTACATTTGAGTATCGAAATAAGAGTGATTTTGTGTAAAATTTGGAATATTTAATGTAATTTTAATATAGATAGATCTACTATACATGAATACTTACTACATTTGCTATGTACCAAATATTCTATGAAAAAATTAATATATTTTGTATTATTGTTTTTTTAAGTATTTTTATACGTTCTGTACAGGTATGTTCATGAGCCTTATAGATGTACTGGGTGATGGCATCGACCATGTGAACTGCTCACACTTTGTTTTTAATGTCTTATGTATTTTTAAATCTAGCCTCATATATTTGGATACCATATTGCCGGAGTTACTTTTTTTTCAACTCGCATATATATATATAACGAGAATATGCATAGGAATATAGCATGAATGAAATTACGACACATATTAGCCAAAAGTTATTTCCAAAGCAAATCAGAAGCACAAGTTTGGACGAATCACAACTTTCAGACTAGACTTTATGAAACTGTTTCTTTGAAGTCGTATTCAATTTAAATTACTTTATTGAAACATTCAACATTTATTCACTGATTTAGAATGAAGTTACAAAAGAATTCTTGTTTTATATATTAAATAATTATTATTACAAAAAATGTATGCATGTATTACTATGTATTACAATGTATTACATTTTAATATCAAGTGAACTTTCTTAATTATATTCGGTTTTTTAAGCACATAAAACCTTGGAAAAACCTTAGTGTTAAAACACTGGGTTGCTATTAAGACATTTTCGTCCCCCACTCTTCGCCAAATTCTGGTGGCTAGTGGCGAAACTCGACACTCGTTACCTTAGTTTAATTACCACAGCGATTACAGGAAAATGTTCAATATTTAACATCTTCGAGAAGAAATCGAACCCACAACTTATTCCATTTACAGTCGCTTTACTATTAACTCTCGTATAAAGCCAAATTACAAAAAAAAAATCTTAACATACAGATAAAAATCAACCAATCAATTATTTTCATATAAAAAAAAAACAAACTCAATCGGGATTTGAACACCAAACCTCTTCAAATAAAATACCAACAAACGTTCTCAGTGCACGACAACGGCATCTAAATCGACACTTTAAAGTGTAAATTGTGGAAGACAATTCAGCACATCCTCTCCGCGTCATTATCTCGTTGTATCCATTTGTATGATGTTTCAAATATTGCACTTGATACAGTTATATTTTTATGACAATAGCTGATATTATAACAGATTAAAATATGTATAAAATATTTAGTTAGTTAACTAGACCGACCCGCGGCCTCGCTTGCTAGTACTAGACTATTATTAATTAGTTTCATATTCTGAAAACATTATTATTTTAACGACATTATCTATACATTGAAAACTAAAGTCTTGCGCTAAATTAATTAAAAAAATTAAACAATTAATAAAAAGATTGATTTTAAACTAATATAATTGTTAAGGGAGCTTACGAGTGAAAACTGCAATTAAATCTTTTAATAGATTTAGAGATTGGCATTTCAAAAAATTCAACCATTGTTTTCGGGTTCTTTTTCATTGATAAATTCTCCCAATAACAGATTTTCTCATCTTTCCCATGTACAGACAGCTATCAGCTGCATTTTTATTATATATAGGAGTATATATTCCCCTCTTCTGGTAGATTACGGCTTTGTGTTCTTCTGATATATGTAAGATATAAAAAATATTTTAAACGATTATTCATGTTATAGACATACATTCATATTAATTATCAATTACGAAGATTTCCAGAACTTAATATACGTGTTGAAATCAAGGGAAATACGTAATCCGCGGGCTCCCACGGGATAACGATCGTAATTTAGGATCTACGAATTTGTGATAATGAGCACTCTACTGCATTATTTATTGAGATCAGTCGTGGCGTAAGGACAAAAAGTGTGACTGTATACGCGACAGGTTGTGAATTCGATTCCCAGTAGAAGGTAAGAGTACGAAATAATTAACAATTTCATATTTTTACTTGATGTTTCCGTCACTCAGCACACAATGAGTCCTGAAATCGGCGGTAAAAGGGGAATTGAGTATCACAGCACTGGGTTTTCTCTGCCTGCTTTACTGTGTGCTGGATACACTATATCCAGAAGCTGAAAAAGAAACTAACTATATATATATATATATATAATAAATACATAATATATATAAATATATACAATAAATATATATATATACTAAATGGTTAAACCAAATAATACAAGAACTACAATAACAATTTATTGTCATGAATAATTCATAATAAAATCAAGTTTATAACAACTACAGATTCTGACAACTCAATTAAACTTTTTCCACAACCCTTAAAGTAACATTCTTAACCCTTCGTGGGCGAGGCAAATCCCTTAGAATAATGTAAGGAAGATTCTCATAATGGCTTTCATCCATTTCACCGAGAGCTTCGTGGGGAATTGAGACAGAGTTTGACTGTAAACACAATGGTTCTGCGTTCGATTAATATTTTATTCATATTTTTCCTTTTCACATTGAGTTTCAACATTCTAATATATATATAAAATAAAAAGCTTAAAGTATTTGTCATTTAAAATTGTATAAAGATTGTGAAATTTGAGAGAGTTTTAAGAATTCGGCGGAAAATGGGGATCGAAGAATCTTAACATAAGTTTCGAAGGCTCCCTGCTCTGTTCTGTACAGAATACAGCAGGAAGCTAAAAAGTATATAAATTTATCCTCTTATTATGAGAGATGTTGTTAAAACTATATGATAAAAAACAACAATAAGAACCATCTTATACGGCTAGATAATTAAATTGTGATTTAATTATGATAGGGCTTAAAATTCATTTTACTTCTATTACTTCGCTTCCAAATTGTGACATTAATAAAAATTTCGCAGCCCACCGTATTGTTGATTTTCGTATTTATTTCGTAAATCTTCACCACCATCCACCGTCATCCACCAGCATCAAAGTTTTCTATATAATATAGATTTTTTTATAAATATATATATCTGAGTATATATATAAATCTGACTATATATATATATATATCTGACTATTATAAATTCATAGCAAGTTCTACGCTAAGACAAACTCCAGACTTTGGTGGTAAGTGGGGGACGGAGTGTCTCAAAATTAGGTTAACGTACCGAAACAGAAAACAAACGTAACTTTACGTTTTATAACCCTCAAACAAAGTTCGAGATCGACTCGTAATCATAACCATATAAAAAATTCTACGATATGCGCTACGTGTGCGCTACGCGGCGCGTATCGTCAATATTGGAAAACAATATAATTTTTGTATATTCCAGCACTAAGATATAGTTTACTTGCTTTTGAAATAAGTAAAGGAGACAGTTAATTTCCTATATCTATCTTGCTGAAGTGTCATTTGCCCCAATTTTAAATAACCTTTAGGAAACCAGGAGGGCTTAAATACACATTTTTAACATAATTCTTAGAAACATATATAAAAACAAGCGTTTCTACTTTATCGTAGCTGGATGTGTACCTTAAGTTGGAGCTATCTCGAGAGAGAGTATGCATATAGTCTTAACTACATATTAATTCTCAAAATTTCATCATTAGTAAAATAACGTATGTCTGAGGGTCCTGGGATCTCAGTCTACATGTACAGACAGCGATTATTATAATGACGTATAGATATCCTTCACTTTTATACACATTATACCTTGTATCTCTCATCTCTTCATTTAGAGCATATTTCACAGATTATAACATATAATTTGAATATAACTCTTAAAAATAACAGTACAAGGTTTAAATTGCATTAAATATAAAAAATCCAGTACACAAAAACATACACCCGTTATAATGAATCAAACCTGTCCTCGTTTAGATAAAAATGTTCGCAGCATTTTCGTCGTATTGATATCAAATGGTGAAAAAACAGGAGTTATATATTATAGGTTCCTTTATAGCTTTTTACTTTGGATTCTTGAATTATGTTTCGCATTAAGCTGATAAGCTGAGGCCGTCGTGGCACTGTGGTAGTGGGTATGTATGACTGTAACGCGACGGTTGTGGGTTCGATTCCCACTCGAGGTAGTGAAAATATTTATTATACGTTTATATTTCCATTTTCTTCGCTGTGGTGTCGAGGCAAAGCGCGGCATTGAGTTCTGCCACTCAACACGCAATGCCTCTAGACTTCGGCAGAAAGTGGGGAACAGATTGTCTTAGCACCGAGGTTCCCTCTGAAGCTGACCAAAAAAAATTAAGCTGATAACACCGCTATGATGTAGAAGACACGACGGGTAGAGGTCATCCCACTTACAAATAAAACTACTTTTTGGTAGGCTAATAGAATTTAGTGTCTCATTTCTAGAATCTAGTGTAAAAAGCTCTCTGTGATTTAAAAGTTTTTTTAGCTTTACAAAATGTGGGAAAATAAATAAGTTAAATGAAATCAAAGTTTCCTTAAGGTGGACTATCATTGTCGCTAGACTTTGTGATTTAATAAAAAATCTATGAATGACATACATACATTAGACATGAAAAATCTTAAAAAAGATCTGAAAGCTACGAACAGAAATAATATTTGATAAACTCGCAATTACTCTCACAAATTGTTTAAAACTACAGTCGCATTACATTTTTAATAAGTGAGACTCCGCAGACCAACTTAAGTGGACATAAATTGAATGTTCTTCACAATTTTTCTTCACAAAGCAACGTAGGCTAAGGGAACCTGGTAACCTAATGTTAAGATAATAATTCCCACTTCCGTTTGCTAATTTTCGCCAATTTCTGGAGGCATTGTGTGCTGAGTGCACGAACCGATTTTGATAAAACTATTATAATAATATGATTTATTTACATATATTTCCCATAAATTTATGAACACTATTGTGTATCCAAAAAAACGTGAGGAAAATCTTGCTGTCTACAATATTTTAATACTAGCAACTCACACACGGCTCCATTCGCTTATATTGCTGTTGTATTATAGGTAAGTAAACAAAATATTTACATAAATAGGAACCTATGTAGTATTCTGATTCAGAAACTCGAAAGTGTAAAGTTTACATTTAAACAAATTCTGTAGTTTTTGTATAAAAGTGGAACAAACATTCATCCTCAATTTTCATATATTTATAATAAAATCATTTTCATCATTTCATGGAAGTAATACGTGTTGAGTGACGGAACTCAACGCCGCGTTTTTCCTCTACACCAGAACGAAAAAATTATCTTTTTATTGGACGAATTCACGAATTATAATATTACAAAGATTTAGTTGAAAAATATATTCAATATGGCTGCCAAGCGATGCCGGGATAAACAACCTATACTAAATTACAAAAGGTAATTTCTTGAAGCACTTCCAGTTACGTCAATTCCTTTACGCCCTCTACGCCCGCCATAATAGGAATGCTTAAATAAAATGAGATCGCAATCCCCCGGATTACTTAGGTTTGTTTTTTTGCATTAAATAATTTCAAACTTAGACAATCTCTTATCTGGCAAGTCAAAGCAATTTACAGTTTAATCTTTATCTTTTTCGTTTTGGTCTTCTTTTGACTGACTGAAATTTTATTAAAAGTGTAGTAGTATTTATACCTTCACCTTGCAATTTTGGTAAAATTCAATTGCTGTTGAAACAGTTATTTTTTAGTCCTGGCTGCCGAAATTTGTCCTATTAGTGAGGATCTAAACATGCTGAAGAGAAATAAAAAGAAGATATTCTACCAAGAATTGAAGCAAGCAATTGAACAAGTAAGGAAAACAGATTATAAACAGATCATATCTCCAACACATAACATTTTAAAAGAAATAGAAAATAGAGTTAATGTAGCTTGGAGCCCAATGGCTCTGAAGGATATAATAAAAAATAAGTCAATACCAATGAATTTAAAGTGAACTTAATATTAATTTTAATAATTTTGTGATAACGTAAATTTCAAATGTCGTACTATAACGATTTACGAGATGTAGCCTGGTGACAGACGGACAGATGACCAGCGAAGTATTAGTAATAGGGTCCCGTTTTACCCTTTGATTATGGAAACAGCTTCACAAATAGCCTATTATTTTAGATAGAGACATCATTGTGATCGACCAGAAGATTTGAACGTTAACGAGGAAAGCCGTTATATTTTATGGTGGACTTTTATTGAATTGTAGATTATAATCATTTTGAAATTAGTTCATAATAATAGATTGTAAGTTTGATGGTTGCTAATTCGATACCCACTTAAGGGATTAAATTATTTCCATTTTAATGTTCCATCTACGACGACGCTATGACTTCTGTACAAGGAGGCGGTTCTGTATTTCACTGTATTTTTATTTTCTCGCATGTCACTCAATATGCGAGGTGAATATATTAAGCTTATTATAATATCGTTTCATTTTATATTTTCCGCTCAATCCCCAACGTTAAGTATCGCCACTTGGCACGCAATACTGTTGGACAGAATATGGAAAAATGATTAATTACTGCTTAAGATTTTAAGCATTAATAAATTTATTTTCCTATGTCTGTCCCATTTTAATATTTCGGACGGCTTATACATGAAGTGGCTCAAGCATGTGACCTTAAGAACGACGTTTGCGGATTCGACTCCAACTCGGGGAGTGATATATATATTGCCTTTACGAGAAGTTCGATCTCGAAGGATCTTGCCGTCATGGGCTTCGAATTATTATATTACATTTATTATATATCTGGTACGAGTCTTTATGATACACATATTATATATATATTATATATATATATATATATATATAAAAGTAACATAGTACTTGACAGTTTGATTCGACCGCTGCCTTTCCGACTGCCTTCCACCACTGGTCTGGAACTAGTCAAGATTAATATGAAATTAAAAATATTATATTATTCATAATTAAATAAGTTATTTATGTGTATTGAAGTGCATATAGTATAGTATTATTTATTTATTTATTTTACAACTTACATCCAAGTTGTTACAACTTACAAGCGTCTAGACAAAAACTTTTTATATTATTCCACACGACTGGAGCACAACTTAATTTATCTGACCATTTTATCGAATAAACACAAGCTTCGCCCTGAAAGAAGCTTAAATTGATTTAAAAGAAAAATATTTTAGTGTCATTAGTGATTCTAGTCAACCCCCATAGTGTTCGACGGTCAACAGTGTACTGGCGTCAGGCCAAATGGGAAAAGTTTACCGTAATGTGCACTTTGAATGAAATTGTTGTATTCATTGTATGAATAATATTAATATTTTTCTAATATTTTTGATTGTGGTTGCAAAAATGTAGATCGATATTTTTTTTAAGGAATAATTCGATATCTTTTGAGGACGTCGTGGCACAGCGGCACAAGGGTGTGACTGTAACGCGACGTCTGTGGGTTCAATCCCCACTCGAGCAGGTGTAATATTTATTTACGTTCATATTTCCATTTCTTCGCTCTGGCGTCCAGGCAAAGCGCGGTGTTGAGTTCTACCACCCAACACGCAATGCCTCCAGAATTCTACAGAAAGAGGGAATCTAGTGTTAAAACAAAGTGTTTTAACACTAGATTCCCTCTGCCTACCCTGCTATGTGCGGGATACAGCGTGAAGCATATTTTAAAAAACCGGTTAAGTCCGAGGCAACCTAAAACCCTGCGAATTGAACCTGCAACCGTCGCGTTTACAGTTAACAGACACTATTATCGATACTATCCCTAGAACAGTGTTTAAACGATGAAGTTGCTAAGAAAAATATCATATAATCGATTTAAAAGAAAATTATTATTTTTTTTTAATCGAGAAACTTAATATTATATTAACAAAATTAAAATTATCGAAGATCTGTTTAGACAGCTGCTGTTTACAGGATACTTACAAAGTATACTTTAGACCTTTAGACGATAAACTTCCATTTAATCAATAGTCAATCTGTATAATATATATTTTTAAATTTTAATATATATTTTAAGCTACCGTTGGATTTTTTTTTTTATTATATAGCATCACGTTATATCCCGCATATATCAGGTTAGGGTGAGGTAACCTAGTGTTAAAATAAATATGTAATGTCTAATTTCCGACCAAATTTCCAGACATTGCGTATTAAAATAATCATCATTTACCTCAAATATTAATTACTTAAGTTTTTAGTTTTAGAGGCTGTCGTGGCGCAGGGGAATGAGGTTTCAAATGGAAGCGCGAAGGTTATGGGTTCGATTGCCGCTGACCGACATGAAATTATTTTATATGTCCATGTAACACCAAATTCAACATGCTATCTCGGCTTATCCTGCTATATGCAGTATACACCTACAGTCTTCGCGCTTACTTACTAAAACTTCCATATACATGTTTATCCAATATCTGATATCTATTTTCATACACTGCATGGATATTGCCAAAGTCACATTGTCTGTGGAAAACGGAAAGCAACGTGAACGTTCTTCATTTCCTGCCTCTCAACGGAAATAAAGTGAAACGTTAGCTATTAACGTAATAATAAGTATTTACAGTTTTTCATAGAATGTATAAAATAATAATAGTCATCGAGTTGCAGTTAGTTTACAACTGAAGCAAATAGTATATGATCGTTGTGGGTTCAAATCCAACCCAAAAAACAAAAAAAAATGCTTCATGCTTGATTTCGCATAAAACAGCGTAAATACTTTCAGCCCAATTGTCAATATACTGCGCGTTAAGTGATGGAACTCAACGCCGCGCCTCATCTTGCCACCAGAGAGTAAAAATCAAACCTCACAACCAAAAACCTGCAACTAAGTGGGTGTGCCACTGCGCCACAACACTACGTGTGTTATAGATTCAATATTTTGAACTAGAATAGTACGTACAGTATCGATTTTCTTTGTTTACTCACGTTTTAGCGTCATACGATTATAATCTTTATATCGAAGGTGTTAAGAATCAAAAGTCACATCTTTTCATCCCATTGTAGTGATCCAGCTTGCCTAGCACTCTGTATGTGACCTGCTTCCTTGTCATATAAAGCAATTTCGTAGTCAAGCTACGTGTGAGGTGTTAAGTGATAGCTTTCAAAGCTGCAAGCTGCCATTCTGTTAGTATATGACTGATATAGAAATATTATGTAACCTGTTTATTTATGAACTGGTAGGCAGATTGTTTAGAATATTTTATTATCTTTTAATTTTTTATTTTATTTTATAGCTTTCTGTAGCTTCTCCACATAGCAGAGTGGACAAAGGGATCCGGGGAAACTAGTTTTAGGTTAGAGTTCTCAGGATTCAATGCCGCCCTCTGCCTCGCTGTAATAGCGAGAAAATGTTAAATATTTCATTTCCTCTGATGATTTTAATCCTCGGATATTTTTTTTTGTGACTCAATTGTTGATACATTTTCCCATATAAAAATAAAGCTTGTATAATAAGTTAAGTTTTCAGTTATACCGCAGGCGGAAATTATTAAAAGCACTTCCCAGCTTATAGCTAACTCGGTTGCAGTAAGATTATGAACTTACGAAACACTGTGTTCGGCAACAACGGTGCCTTTATTAGGTTTCGTGATAGTTTCTGAATGTATTTAATATACTGAATGTTAGTGTTTCATATTATCTTGGTTTATAAGTATATATATTTGTTTTTTTATTCAGTATATCCCACACATAGCATCAAAGGGAAAGATAATTTATTTAATATTCTCCTTTGGGATCTCTGGTAACAAGACAAAGCGCGACATTGAATTTTGGCACTAAGCGCGGAATGTCTAGAAATTACAGTCGTGCGTGGAGATCAGAGTGTCTTAATATTAGGTTTCCCCTCTTCTTGCCCTATTTGCGGGATACAGCGTGAAGCAAATCAATAAATAATAATTATGATGTACTTTGAAGTATTTGTATATACATGTAGTAAATTCATAATTTATTTTAATTAATATTTCTTTTTTCTTAGTTTTTATTCTTTATTTTACGTCAAATCACCGACAACATTGAGATAATCTGGTAATACTGTTAAACGATATTCTCAGTCGTATTGTCCCTTATGTTCAATGCAAGAGTCTTTCATATAGTACAGACTAACGGCCCCCACGCGGCTTCGTCCGCTACTTTTTGATTTAGTATTATTTAATTATATTCAGACTAAACTGGTTAGTTATTTTCGTAAATAACCATACGAGTTAAAGGCTGTCGTGGCAAAGGCTTACAGCGTCTGATTATAAACGCGACGCCGACTATATTATTTTTATTTATCTGCTTTTATGACACATATAAACATATTTTTCACAATATATTTATATTTAAATATGTGAATGCCAAAAGTGAGGGCAACTCTACTGAGCTTGAAGCAAAAATAATTAAGGAGTTATCCAAAACCTGTTAATTGTTCTATAGGTCATATATAGTTGGTGTTAAGTGGCGGAACTCAACGCCGCGCTATATCATATCAGAAATGGTAATCGAAGCCACGAACATCAGATGTTTAGTGAGTAAATAAAAATATATTTGAGAAAACAATTCCATAGTAATTATTATTAATTAAACGAAAAGTCGACGCTGGTTTTTCTGTTATCTTTGAAACTGCAATCCTCTTAGGAAGTTGAACTAAATTAAAATTGCAAGGCAGACCAATATAAGCTTAATATAAAAATTTAATTAAATATTTTATTATGGTGAGACCAGTGAAAGGGTAGTTTGTGATAAAAAAAAACTATTTGTCTGAGAAAAACGCGACGGTTGTAGTTTCAATTCAAATTAAGGAGTGATCATTGATTTCGTTAAGTTGGGCGGTGCGTGTAGAGTAGTTTTTTAACATTAGGTCTTCTCTGCCTACAGGGAAACAGGGTGAAGCAAAAACACATTTTACAACTGGTGTCATCATATTATGTCAAAATCAGAAAAAAATCAAAACTGAATTAATTTATAGGAATGTAATCTACTTTTCGTACAAAAATTTGAATTTATTATTATTAGTATTAGAATTAAACTTTCATACTTAAACAATATGTAACTACACTACACTCTCACTCTCCCACTCTCTGGTAATAAGACTAAGCGTGGTGTTGAGTTTCACTACTCAACACTAAATACCAGGAAAATTAAATAATGTTTGGGGAACGCAGTGTCTTAACACTATATACTTTGCCTAATTCAAGCTAGGAGAGATTAAAATAATATATTTAAAAAAGTGAAGTACATACATTCATAAAACAGTGATCGTTAAGCCGACTGTGGAAAATTGAACGACCCATTGTCACGTATTCACTTTCTGCAAAAAAATGCCAGCATGAGTAAAATCTAGAATACTTTTTCCACACTAGAACGAATAGCAGTCAGTATATTGACTTCGTTTACGGGCTTTATGGCTTTCATTCGTATTCAAATAAAGACGCCTTATTTATTTTTGTGTTTTTTCACTCATTTTCACGCTTTATCCCGTATAAGAGAATAGCGCAAAACTGGAGAGAAGACAGAAGGCATTAGACATATTTATTATTTTCATTTTCTCAATGTGTTAATGAGACAACACGCGGCGTTGACTTACGCCATTTAACACGCAATGCCTCGAGAACATTGTTTATATAGCATCATAGTCTATCTAATGGTACCTTCTACGAACCTTTACACATTAACATAGGCTTTTTGGAGGCATTCTCTCCAGTTTTCCCGTTTTTTTCAACATCTTTTCCCATAAATAGGCTATCCAAAATAAATCATTTCCGAAATTGAACCTTCCTGATCTATGAATAGAGATGATATCGGTACAGTTATCAACTTTTATACCTACTCTAAGCTATAATAGATTCATGAAATGTAATTTTTTTAATCATTGAAAGCATGGAGTAGGTGAGCTTTCAATACATTATAATAATGATATCTAATTACACAATACATTCGACTATAGTGCACTCACTGTTTCAGAATAAATGATAATACAATAGATAGAAATGGATAGCATACGTAGTAATTAATATATTGGATACAAATTTCCGCCTACCCACAGTGTTATGAAAAATATTTTTCTTTAGCTTTATAAGCAGAGAGAACCGAGTGTTATGACACTTCATTCCCCACGAATCGAAGCCACGAACGTTGTACTTACACACCAAAGCTACGCCACTGCGCCTCGACAGCCTCGTAATACAGAACATGAATTAGTATAACAAAAAATAAGTTCAATAAGTAAACTTTGAACTTAAGCCAACAAAACTTACTAAAAGGGAAAAATAAATTTTATTAATATATTATAAATAAAGCTCAGGATATGCTTGGAAAATGAGCAGTAAAATCTCGGCTCTCCGTTTCAGTTTGCCTATTGTTTAAACACTTGAGACTCACACATACAACTGCAACATGACAAGTGGCTGTGTAGCGATAGCATAAAAAATTATCTGTACATATAATATTAAAATTAAATACTTATGTTGATCGTTTGTTTGAAGAAAGATATTTGTTTAACAATTTTCAACATTTGATTGGTTACCTTTCCAAAAATAAAAAAAAATATTGTAAGAACATAAGTATTCAGGCAACGACCTGAATTTATATATACTGAACTAACGCTGTCCTAACATGTTACTATACTAATATATTTAAAACAAAAACACCTACAAATACAGGCATACATTTTTTTTTTCTAACCCTACATCGCCACCCTCACCACGGTTGAGCCGGTGGCACTGTGCCAACGTATCGCAGATTCGCTAATAGATAGATCGCGGTGCATTCAACCCGACCACCGCCACGTATTACGTTTCTATTCAGACCTTCCCATTGTCCTGTGGCTTATTTTATTATAGTACACTTTATACTGTGTAGTGTGTAGTGTGGTGAATGCTTTATTTAATGTTATTTGTAAGTTAATTCTGTTATTGATTACACTGTGGTAAAGTTAGAATGGTTTAAGTTGTTTTAATTATGAATTAATGAATAAATTGAAGCCAGTAGTGGCGCAGGAGCACAAAGTGTGAGTGTAAACGCGACTGATTGTGGGTTCGATCCCCACTCGAGGTAATAAAATATTTATGTAAATTTATATTTTCATTTCGTCACTCTTATGTCGAGGGAAAGAGTGGCGTTGAGTTCCGCAACTCAACCCGCAATGCCTCTAGAATTTTGTGGATAGAGCGGAGAACGGAGTGTCTTAATATTAGGCCCCTCTGCGTGCCCTGATGTGTGCAGGATACAGCGTGAGATTGATAAATAAATAAATAAATCCATTTTACAGTCACACATTTGTGCCCCTGCGCCACGAATGGCTTAAATTTTTTCGGGTCTTAATTATTCTCTCCTACTCCAGTATATATCAAATATATAAAGCACTCGTGGTACAGTAGGGTAGACTGTGAAAGCGATTGTTGTTGACTCGATTTTCGCTCGAGGAAATTTATTATTTTGTGTTTTCCACTCTAGTAGAGCTTGGCGTTGAGTTTCACCACTCAATATCTCCGAATTCCTGTGTAAACTGAACACAAGTAGACACTTAAAAATATATTAATTGTTAAGACTATAAAGAATAAAAAAAATCAAAAACAAAGATGTTGAAAAAGTCCTAAAAAGTTCATATTTCATTTCAAGTACGTAACTCTACTCGTAATCCTAGTAGCTATTTATACGAGTATATAAAGTTCGTCTTTGAAACTTTTATTTTCAAAATATATTTTCAGGAAGTCCGAGATTATTGAGGAGTCGGGGAAAGCGGTTCAGGTGAGCTTTGAGATATTAAATATCTAATTTTTCACAAAAATCTCTCACTATTATCAAGCCTTTTGAAAAATAATTCTATTTTGTTTTAAATATAAATCTATAACCGTATTAATGTATTATATTTAGTATTATTCTGGAGAACTGAAGTACGTTGACACCGGTAGCCAGACACCTGCTGTGTGCGGGATACAGCGTGATTAATTTTTAACTTTAAAGATTATTTCACATAATATTAAAACAATTTTTAAAATTGATATGTATACATTTTTTGTGTCATCATTTATGAAATCTAACACGATATAAATACGATATAATATATTTTTTCAGCTTCACGCTGTATCGCCGAGGTTCCCTCTGCCTACCTCTGTGTACGCACGGGCGTAGGCAGAGGGAACCTCGGTGTTAAGTCACTGCGTTCCCCACTTTCTTCCCAATTCTGGAGGTATTGCGTGTTGAGTGACAGAACTAAACGCCGCGCTTTGCCTCGACACAAGAGCGAAGAAAAATAAACGTAAAGAGATATTTCACTTCCTCGAGTGAGAATCGAACCCACAACAGTCGCGTTTGCGGGTGGCATCCTTGTGCCACTGCGCCATGGCATTGTGAGGCACTGACCATAAAAATATAATTAATGTTATTTGATTGCTCCCAACATTAAACCGAAATCTTTTTAACGCATGTAGGATATTTTTACCATATTCATTTTTCAAGTATAATTTACAGTAAAAGAAAAGAGAACTTTTCAAAGCAACGATGAAATTAAAAATCATGTAGAACCATAAAACCATACCGGCTTTGTATTACACGAACACTTGTTACGGCCCTTATTAAATTCTTATGGGGAAATCAGTTTTCCCATAAGAATTTAATAAGAGTCTTCCTGGCGCAGTACTGTGCCATAAATATGGATGTAACGAGATAAGATTCGATTATGATGTTTATTTCTTAGACAAAACGTATGAGTCCAAGAGCAGAGTTATGTTTTTAACGCGTGTATTTATGTATGTATGTCAGTACAATTGTTCCCTTGTAACTGTTAAACCAGTGAACCTATTATGATAAGTTATACTTCATGGGATTTATCTTGATGGCGTAAATGTTACTGGATATATGAATTTAGTTTATCCAGTCAGTTTTTTATTTTGTTTATAATTTATCTGTTATCACATACTATGTCTTTAAAGATTTGAGTGAAGTGATTTATCTGCAGGATCATCGATCGTCAATACGGCTTCCGTTATAGTCGTTCAGCCAGTGGTCTTCTGATTTACCTAACCCTCGCAGTTAGTCTGGCCATGGCGTACTGGCTTCCCGTGAAATAATGCAAAAATTCGTCAAGCTAAGAAACAGTCCAAGTACTTAAGAATTTAGTGACATATACTTATATAAGTGAAATACTTAATGGAAAAAGAGTGTCCTGACAATAGGTTCCCAAGTTTCCCCTGCATATTTCACTGTATTTGGGATACAGAGTGAAGCTAAAAAAAAAAAAAAACAAAAAAAATCTACTCATTATTTCAACGCTGAACCCTAATTCCGTATCCGTTTGAATTAACCGTCCGCTAAACTATTCCTCGACGATGTAGACAAAATAATAATGATAAATGTTTAATATACTTTAAAACGAGTAATACAAGGAAAATGCATTTTAATATGACGTACAATTTATGTTCTACACGTTAGGATACGCTGTTAAAGCACATTATGCATTTTAAATGGTTCAAACAGACATGCTCCATGTAAATTACAAGAAATGGAGTATATATTTGCTTTATGTTTTAATTATTAATGTAATGATATATTTTTTTTTAACTCTATGGTTATTGTTGTTTGAAGATACGTTTAAGATATAATCTATGAAAAATGATTTATTTTCAGCTTCACGCTGTATATCATATATCTATGGAGATGGAACGGGAACTTAGTTTCAAGTTTCTGTTTTCCCATCGCACCATCAAATTTACGAGACATTGTGTAATTAAGTGGCGTAACTCAACGCCGCCTTTGACAAGGGAGTGATAAATAATTATTCATTTCTATAAACCCCCCCCCCCCTCCCCTTCCCCCCAACGTCTCAGACGCAGATTTTTAATGACTTCACACTGTAGGCTATATGCGATAGCAGCATAGGTACCTACGAACATAGTACTAAGACACTCTGTTACCACTAAGAGACTTCCGTTCACCACGTTCCACTGAATTTTGGAAAGTGGTTATTTAGTGGTGGAATTCAACTCGCGCTTAGCCTCATTACTAGTGCGCAAAAATGAAAACATTGCATTACATCGAATGGGATCGAACCCAGAACTTGTCACGTATACAGTCGCACGCTTACGTCACCGGACCACGTCGACCTTATCATACATCAAAATAACTTAGCTATTTCTACAGAAAATCAATAATAACTGTATTCATATATGTATTATTTCTGAGAAATAGTAACGTAGTAGTATAGAACGCTACTTTTCATATTCAGTTGTAAAATAAATAAATAGTAATTTATCACATGTTTTTTTTTATAATATAAATAATAATTTATTAGACAGTAGTGACATGTTGATTGTCGTCTGCACGCCATTCGACTGCCAACATCACACATAGAAATCCTTATCAGTTATTTTTAAAATGTTGGTAATTCCTTGATAATCATAATATAATTATAATTATATGCTTGTATTGAATGTACAAATTCGGCACAAATGTAAATGCAACAGGTTATGGGTTTGATTCCTCGACTCGAGATAATGAAAAATTTCATACTTTCATTTCGCCACTCAAGACGCAATGCCTTCAGAATTCAGTATCAAGTGGGCAACAGAAGCGTCTTAACGGGGACGAACCTTCCCAGGTTCCCTCTACTTACCCTGCTATTTGCAGGGCACGGCGTAATGCTTATTAATAAAACAAATCTGATGGCAGAAAATGAGATTTTCCACAAAAAAGTCTAATATCTGTGAGCCCTACAAAATAAATGTCTGAGAATATGCCTTTATATCTAGGTTTTTTTGTTTAATATAATAACCATCATATAAGAGGGTGGGCCCTTTGTCACATGAAAGTGATGTAATAATATAATTTACCCATTACAAGTTACTAAAAATATGTTAATACAAAAATAGAAAAAAAATATATTCTACCTCTGATAAAGCATATACCGATATATATAGATTCCCTTTGAAATAAAGGTCAGATTTCAGCTTTCGAATTCAATATGTATTTCAATTTGTATGAACTGCGCGGGCGTAATTTAAAATTTTCGCTTACAATTATTATAATGATTGATATTTGTTTTTAAGTTTTCAACTGTCATATATGATATTTGTTATGTTGGTATGTTATAATAATTGTAAATGTAAAATATCAGCTTCAATTCTTATAGCAAGACTTCCAGAGGACAAGCTGTTAAGGCACTAACTTCTCCATATTCCTCACGGATTAGTTTTCTCCTTCCAAATTTTTTTTATTTTTATACTTTGATAATTAATTACTTGATTTCAACGGATCTTGAGGTCTTCCCGTCACTTTATACCAAGGTTTTACCACTCGTTCTCTCAAAGCGCTAGTTACCTCAGCACGTTTTTTTTTCACCCTCACAATGATATCCTAACCCCATTCATCATTCTGTGTATTTACTCTTCATGAATTCGTTCAGCTCAACTGACTCCATTTATTCTACGAAAAAATCGCATACTAACAAATTTTATATTTATTTAATTTTTCTTTTGTGAAACTTGCATTTCGCTGCCGTAAGCAATCAGTACCAGAACTACAGTGTGCATGGCTAATGTGCAGCTATGCTGAAATCTCAATCCAATACATCGTTAATTCTGTTACCGGCAGCAATCTGTCTTTCCATATCCAGATCGTATCTTCCATCTCTACTAAACATACTTCCGAGATATACCACTTCAATCAATGGTTTAGATTTTAAGCGGAAATAAATAATTATATATCTAGTATAAAAAAAAGTCTAGTTTGTTTGCAAATTTGATAACTAACATAATATGCAATTATTAAAACCAAAAATATTACTACCTCATATTAGGAAAGTATTTATAGTGTTTAAATTGCTTATCTGATTTTCATATAACATCCGATTTTCATAAACAGTCAAGAAAGATTTTTCAAAAGATACATGGCCACAGAAAGATACACATACACGTCGGAGGTTAAAAATAAGCCTAAAGAGACACTCAATACGTCTATTTGATCGCTATACGGTTCACTTTATCCAATTAATTAACACGGCTAATTAGAATTTCCATCAGTATACATACACAGTTGATTTGATGGCTGCTATATTTAAATTTGTACCTCTATTTGTGTAGCCTTGTTTGCCTTCCGCTCGCTCCCTTGACATAGACTGAAACATAAATTCGATAAAATCGGAAAATATTATTTTTCTTTTGCCGACGGCAACCTGGCAACCCAGTGTTGCGACAATCAGTTCCCGTTAAGACCGTCTCCCATTTTTCACCAATATTGCGTGGTATGTTCCGTTACGTTAAGAAAATTTGTATTTTAAACATATCACTACACACTTAAGCCCGTTTGCCTCCACAACAGAAAAATAAGCAGATAATGCTAGAGCGAAACGGACTGCTTTTAAATAGAACATTTAAAAGGAGGTTTTACATTCCGCTCCTTACAAATGGAGCTTTAGAAAAAATTAATACTCTTAAAATATATATATATATAAATTTGTATGTCACAGAACATAGTAGTATAACTCTCCACTATAAACGGTGGTATAAAAAAATTAATATTAAAAAAAGCACTGCTTCCTAAGAAAAAAGAAATCATCGTCTATATTAAAATGATACTGAACGTAAATAACGCAGCATCTGTCCCTGACGTTTTCACGACAGCCGAATTGCTTAGAAGAACGTCACATCGTTATAAGGTGAGATTCGAATTTAATTATCTCTAAGCGTTCTTAACGCGGGCAATGTAGGTAGTACGTAGATATGTCCAGTGGCACGGCACGTCTACAAATGGTTGCAAGTTCGATTTTCATTTGACTATTTAATAAGTCTTAATACAAGATACAGCCGGAAGCTTAAGCAAAAATAACGGATCGAGGGTTCCGTACCAAAATTGGAGATCTCGAGCTTTTTCTGAAATTCGGGCATAGCTTAACCAGAGTCCTTTTATCTAATACCTCCATTAGATATAAGCTGCTTAATTTTTTCTGGAAATCTAGGTACGAGTATATAGCTTAAATTTCAATATCTCCAAACGTTCATAAGACAAAAGCTCTTACAGAAAGACAGAGAGACCGACGGACGACAATGTGATTTTATAATGGTTCCTTTCTTTCTTAAAAGGTACAGAAGCCTAAAAAGCCATAAAAGTTTATATAAATTTCTATAGGATGACTTTACTTACATGTCAGGGAATTGTTTAATACTGCAGTGTTGGATTTGAAAATTGATATAAATGTAGATTTACTGGAGCTTACTAGAGTTTAGAATGTAAAGTAAATGAAAATAAACCAATGTATAGATTTGATATTCGTAAGAGTTGAACTCACAGTTACTAAAGCCGTAGTCTAAAATTTTCACCGTCTACAAGTTAAAGAGAAAAACTTTCTCTTTTGAGAACGGAAATTAGAATGTTTCGGTTGATAAGGATCGCCTTTTTGCTGAAAAAAAATTCTGTAGAGCATAAAGTATATCTTTTGTTTTATTTTTATCCCGCATATTTCAGGGTGTGGGAGGAAACGTAGTGTTAAGATATTCTGTACTTCACGCGTAATATTTGAGCCTGAGACATGAGTGATGGAACTCTACGCCGCGCCTTGTATTGTGTGAGAACGAGAATATGATATATTTTTCCTGAGAAAAAAAGTCATTTTTATTAAGTTAAATATTTGTAAAATGAAACACTATGACAACGTGTGCTGTGCAATACATGTCAGCGTCACGAATGGTGACAAAAATTTTAAGAAAAAAAACATGCTATAAAAACACTTAAATAATAAAAATAAATGTCGTAAACGCCTCTCTACTTTTGCTTACAATGGAATAAATAAAATTAAATAAATACTTCATTTTCCTGAGTGAGGATCGAGCCCACAATCACCCATCCCAGCAATTATAGTCACACACTGTCGCCCCTGCGCCACGGCTGGCCTCAGAGTAAAGCTAGGTAAGTATAGAATATCACATTTACAACATAAGCAAGCTACCCTACAGGCTGCCTATAGGTAATCAGGTCATCGGTTACTCCAGCTCCCGTCGGAGATTGATTTGTCGTCTCCATTTAGACTGAAATAAAACAAGAGGAATTTTCAATTGAGCTATATTTAGAGATACAAACACTATTATTTAGGTGTTATTGTATTAACGGTTTTGGTTTTTATTAATATTTTTTGTTGAAATAACTAAGAAAAAAAGAATGAAATGACGTCACTCGTGGAATGAGCACAAGCGCAATCCCTCCAGAATTCGGCGGAGAGTGGGGAACGGAATTTTTTGACACTAGGCTCCCTCTACCTACTTTGCTAGATGCGTGAAACTAAAAAAAAATATTTAAAAATTACAACCTTTTATTAAGTTTACCACAGTGGAACAGTGTCTTTATAGCCGTGAAAGCCGAGGCACCTCTGAGCCGAAACGAAAAGTATCGCAAATATTAGAGTAAATGTGAAACAGAGTATTTGAACCATTCCAAGCTAGATATGGAGAAAAAAGAAATACAGTATCAAATTCAAATTCAAAAAAATTTTTTTTTCTATTCATGTATTCCCTTAGAGGCACTTACGATTTGAACGGACACTACTTAAGTCTTTGCAACACTTCATACAAAAAATGAACACTGTACATTTCCATATTTTAGCGGTTTTGAATCCACTTCAAACAGATAACGTCTAAAATGTATCGTAAAACTTTTGCTCAAACCCAAAAGGATCAAAGTTAAATGGGATACAAGAGAGAGGTGGAAATTCGTATTTCTAAATACCTGTATAGTGCTGACCTTTATACACAAGTTTTTGTGCTGTATTAAGAAGTTTGTTTGAATCAAAATGAGAGAAATCATAGAGTGTAGAGTTATTTTATCTTCCTGTATCCTGCTGTATTTCCCACAGACAGCAGATTACATAGAGGGAACCTTTTTTTTATCATCGTGAGGATAGCCTTTTATGGGATGTAGACCGTCAATACCTACCTAATACTTTACGGTACTCTTTTTCAACTACCAGCAGTCCATACCAGGGATACGGCAGAGACAGAAGGAACCTCAGGGTCACTCGTCCCCAAGTACTGCCCAATTTTCGAGACATTGCGTATTGGTGTTAATATCTAGTTCTTCTATTATTACAACGTGTTTAATTATAATTTCTCTCTTATCGGTCGTAGCATAGAAGAAAATTACCTACAATGAATAGGTTCGATGATTTCAAAAAAAACAAGATTTTTTTCAATTTTAAATAGTATTATCTGATATTACTACGTTGAACAAAACAAAATCTTCAGCTTTATGTGTTTTAGATTTAATACAAAAATAAAGAAATAATAAAAAATAAAAGCAGAAAAAAATTAACATTTTTTTATGTAAAATGTGCTCGGCGTCCACTATACGCAAGGGTAAAATCATACTCGCCTAACGAGAGCCATTAAACTGTCTCAAGGTGAGAAGCGTAGACAACTCACAATGTGGTGTTTTTAAAAAATATGTTTTTTTATTTTAGGTCATAGCGATGGTGTCTTAAGCACGGCATTAAGTTCTACCACTCAACACACAGTGGAAAGTGGATAACAGAGTGTCTTAACACTAGATCACCTCAACCTAAGCTCAATGTTTTCTCGTAACAGAGCGAGTAACGTAATTAAAGCTCGTGAATAAGAATCGAATCCACAACCGTCAAGTTTAAAGTTAGGCACTCCGGTTCTGACATGTCCGATTGTGCTACAATGGGTTTAATTACCTATTTTTTTTTATTCCACCCTGTATCATAGCACAGGCAGAAGGAATACGGGAAATTAGTGTTCAGACACTACCGTTCCCACTTCTCACTGAATTTTTGAGATATTCTATTTCGAGTGTCGAAATTCAACACTGCGCATTATCTCAGTAGCAGAGCGAAAAAATTAAAATATGAATTATTTAAAATTCACGAGTGGGGATCGAACCCACAACCGTCGCGTCTACATTCGGATTTTTGCCACAACCGCTTCAATTATATTCCAAGTTTCACATCAATACGATGTTTTCATTTATTCAGTGGCCACAATATCATCTGGCAGCGACGTGACACACGGCAGGTACAGTTCGTTATACTTCCAGCCTTTTCTATGTGTGATTTTTGTTGAATGAAGTGGAAATATATTATAAAGGCAGTTTTAATTAAATATTTTTTTTATTATAATGTTAAAAAAACATTTTTTTTTTCATTTCGATGGTGATGAGTTCCACCACTCAACGCGCTATGCCTTGAAAATAAGGTAATAAGAAAGAAACGGAGATTCTTAACTGCCATTCTGTCTGCCAAGTCTGCTTTAACCATATGTTATGCTGTATTAAAATACTCCAATTTCAAACACTTTCCGCGATGCATTACGTATTGAGTGATTCAACGCTGCCCTATCCTCATCACGCTTCAATAAATCTGATTCACGCTGTGGGGTAGGCAGAGATGACTTAATGTTAAGACACTCCGTTCCTCATTTTATTAAATATTTCATTTCCTAGAGATGTAATCGAACTGAAAACCTATCTCATTTACATACAATCACAAATCTGTACCTCAGACCCGGTTCTAGTCTCGAATTTACATATTATAGACTATTTTATATAACTATAAAAAAACTTAATTAAACTACCACATAGAAATATCAAAACCCGCTAGTGTTAATACATAAAAGCTAAGCCGTCAAACGTTTCATTAAGCCTAAGCACATTCACGATCTCCCTTTGATCTCCAAACAAACGGTACACTAGAGCTTATACCTACCAATTAATTTAAAAGTTTTTATAGTGGGTTGTAAAGACAGATTTTGTTGTTTGTTTATTTGGTCAGGCAGTTTTGACACAGTGTGGCTGAAAAAGCGACGGCTAGGGATGTGGGTTCGATTCTCTTTCGGTGGAATCGTTTATTTTTATTTTGTTTTCTAATAACAAGATTAAGCGCGGCGTTGAGTTCCGCGTTTCAACACGCAATATTTCGAAATGTGGGTGATACGTGAAGAGGGAAGTGTTCTAACACTAAGTTATTTTTAGCTATCACTAAGTTACTACATACATGGTTCAATATGAAACTAAAAATAATAATATACGGATGCCATGGAGTAGTTAAGATATGATTGGATTCAAAAGTATCGTATACATAAATATCGTGCGTGATGAAAGTTTCATGTGTATCTATCGTTGACAGTCTATCTTTGATACAATATCGTATTAAAAGCTTATCTCAGATTACGTTTCATAGAATATAGGTACTTT
Source organism: Heliconius aoede (assembly GCA_037355905.1). Classification (NCBI taxonomy): domain Eukaryota; kingdom Metazoa; phylum Arthropoda; class Insecta; order Lepidoptera; family Nymphalidae; genus Heliconius; species Heliconius aoede. The sequence continues at coordinate 30,810 of JBAIZZ010000306.1, forward strand.
TTGCTATATTAGACCAACTTTTCTTTTCTCTCTTTTTTCTTTTATAAATAGTCCTTTTCATGTGTATTTGTATAAGTTGTGAAGAAACTGTAGGTGGAAAAAGTGACTGGATAAAAACATATATTGATTTGTCAATATGGTTAGGCCATTTTAGATGAACTTTACTATACAATTTTTTTTTTCAGCTTCACGCTGTATCCCGCACACAGCAGGCAGAGGGAGCCTCGGTGTTAAGACACTCCGTTCCCCACTTTCTGCCAAATTCTGGAGGCATTGCGTGCTAAGTGGCAGAACTCAACGCAGCGCTTTGCCTGGACACCAGAGCGAAGAAAAATGGAAATATAAACGTAAAGAAATATTTCACTTCCTCGAGTGGGAATCGAACCCACAAACGCGTTTGAGGGCGGCACCCTTAACCAGTGCGCCACAACGGCCACAACTATACAATTTCTCCTTCCAATAATAATATCGCATGGTAATAATAAAAATAAAGATAAACACAACCCTAAGCGGACTGTTATCATATTTATAACAACACAAAAGAAATTCGAAGGAATACCTCCACCAAATATTCGGCCTCGACGGCGAATATGAGTTGAGCTTACATTTTTTCCAAGCAAGCTTTCCCACCCAAAAGGCTGGTTTGAATGGAAGTTATTTAATAACTAACAATTTTAGTTGCATTTCGTTGAGGGTGAAATCTTGGCTTTCGACAGCAGCAGCTTTGTAGCGTAAAGTATGAGAATTAAATATTTCATTATGTACCTTCTTCAGTGTTCTGTACCCGATTTTAGAGTACTGAAAGTAGGTTAACATTTTTGTTCTATTTGAGTTTTCTCTAATAGGAGTCGTTTGTAATCTGTGGCCAGTTATTGTGGCATGTTTATTTCTTTACTAGAGTTTAACCCTGGATTCGCGTATTTTCTTTTTATGAAGCATAAATATTTCAAAAATAAATATTGCTCTGAATGATTTTTATAATAACAGTCCCTTCTTGAATATGTTAACATCGATTATTCGTCGACGGTCACCCATGATCCATATGCAACCAATTCCAAATACTTAATTTTTTTTATTTCTAATACCATACATGAAGTAAAAAAGTATCTATCTATATATGGCTATTTAAACCAAGTTAAATTTATTACTACCACATTACAGCCATTTTTATATACTGAGAGAACAACGAGTTAACTTTTCATGACAGTGATGGAGTTTGTAGCTTTCCTTGGATAATCCTTTTTATTTGTCTTTGTGAAAGTTCTAGAGGGAAAAGGGGACAGGAAAAAATATTTATATATTATATAAATGTATTTAACATGTGATCGTTTCTAATACAAACCCTATGTTGTAGGTACTATCCCAGTGGAGGGAAATTAATATTTTTATAGATAAAATTTCACCAAAAATGTTAGACAAATTGCTTTGAGGATTGTGAATACAAGCAATCACTCAGCATGATTCTGGGTAGGAAGAACAGGCTTACAACCCAAACGCCTATTTTTTCTATTCGATAAAAAATGACTGTCATCAACCTCTTCATATTCCAGGGGGTCCTCATGCTTTTTACGTGACCTTCCTAAAGTATATTTAATACTATGATTTCGAAAGTCAACCAAGGTCTTCCTCTGCCTCTATTTCTCGAAGAAATTAATAAATCAGTCTTGGAGTGAGGATCAAACCCATAACGATTACAGTCGGACTGTACCACTACACCATGATGTTCTCTATCATATTTAAATAGTGCTAGTACTTCTTTTTTTTTAATCAGGTATATATATCCTCTTAAGAATTTAGTGTTTTCGACTGCCAAATTCAATGAATTACTTCCAAAGCATTGGCTTTTTTATTGTCACTTTTTTTCGTCATGGACTTTTTTACCTTTAAAAAAATGCGTGGCGATATGAACGTGGTTAACTTGGATTCTCATTGAGAAAATGTTTATGTTCTTAATATTTTTATGAGAATTTATGGTTTCCGCTACAAGAGACCAAGTTATAATTGAATTAAAATTATTAAAATATTGACACGGTGATAATATGTCAGTCAACATTAAATACACATTATAAGTCAATAAACATTTCAAAATGTAGGCACCATACCTTTAGCTCCACGCTGTATCCCGCACACAGCAGGGTAGGCATACCTGTCAGTCACAAAAGATTTTGAATGAAATAGAATATAGTAAAAACGAAGTCTATAATAATATAAAAAAAAAAAAAACAAAAATAAAACTTCTCTAAAAATCTCTACCTAGTCGGAAGTTGTAGTAAATTCACAATTTTTCAGCCAATCTCTTTTATTATTTTTTTTCGACTCGTTATTCAATAGGCTAAAAATATTATATATTATATATATTATATATAATAATACGTGCGAGCGTGATTTGAATCTTTACCCATTGTCCGCGGCAGACAATATCTGTATAAAAACGAATAGGCGCGATTGTCTAATTTTTTTATTCTTTTTTTATACTTATATTTTTTATGTATATATGGATTGTAGGTTATAAGAACTGAAAATTCCTCCTCCAAAGTATATGACAGGTAAATAAGGTGCATAAAATAATACCAAAGTTACGTTCAATTATAAATCATATTCTTCTAATTCTAATTATACCCAATATGAAACATATTATTAATTCTTTAAAAGTTAAAACTATGCTATGTGTATTTTAACTCTTAAAAAAATTTAATCAAAATCGAATATATAAACAAGGCAAAGAGCGGCGTTGAGTTCCGCAACTCAGCGCACAATGCTTCCAGAATTTGGGGAATGGAATTGCAACGGTGTGTCTTAACACTTGGTTCCCTCTGCCTATTGCGGGATACAGCGTTAAGCTAAATATCGATAAAGCCACTAAGTAAGCCTCGTGTAGATAGCTAGAAGCGTACCACTCTAAAGGTCGTTTGAATTTTTTGATGTCACCTGACCAAAGCACAAATTTCAAAAGCCTTAAATTCAAAGACTTTTAAAAGAGAATATTATGATACTAATACAGTGTCAAAAGGCTTGAATAGATTAATGCAAAAATTTCAAATTAATTTTATAAAAGTGTGAGACAGTGTGAATTTTGCAAAAAAAAATAATTTTTAGCGAAGTTCTCATTGTCTCAAAAGTGTACCAGGGTAGGCATGAAGAATCGACGTTGAGTTCCGCCACTTAACATGCAATACCTCCCCAATTCGTCGGAAAGTGGAGACCGGAGTGTTATAACACTAGGCTTTTGTAATTTTAGTAAGCTGAGGTAACTACTACAAGCGGGATACAGCGTGAAGCTGAAAAAAAAAACAATATAAATACATAGTTTAGGACATTTATAAAAATAAATAATATAGGTACTTCATAATACAATACGCTTGCCCGCGTCCACACACGCCTGGCTGAGTAAATGTTTGATCAGCATCCATGTGTGCAAATTGAGATACCCTCCAGTTATTTTTACACCTACCTACCTGTCAAAGGGAATGGGGGAGACGAGTGGAGTTTCATGGTATATGCTAGTAAAACAGCTTTAATTTATAATTGTGTATTGACAGGTGTATTAGTTGGAATTTCAAAATAGAGAAAAAACATAATGATGTGCCACTTTGTCCTTCTTAATTTTAAAAAAACTATAATTTGAAAAATTTTAAAAACTAAAATAAAAAAAACATTAGTTTTATTTAAAATTTTATTTCTATGAAAAACTTCCATTAATCCAGTCAAATTTGTCAGATTCGCGCTTCAACCAGTGCACAGCAGAGTAGGCAGAGGGAACCTAGTGTTACGACACCGTTTCCCACTTTCTGCCGAATTCTGGAGACATTGCGTATTGAGTGGCATAACTCAAAGCCGCGCATTGCCTCGTCACCAGAGTAAAAAAATGGAAATAAACGTAAATAAGCATTTCATTTCCTCGAGTGAGGATCGAACCCACAACCGTCGTGTCACACCCTTGTACCGCTGCGCCACGACGGTCTCTGAATTTTCAATTTTGTAAATCTACTAATATAATCTGCTGTGTGGGATAGAAGATTTTTTTTACTAATATAATTGTTAGTGTAATTATATAATATTTATTTTCAAGTTTGATTTCCTTCTATATTAGAAGCGTGTGCTATCTGCTGTGTGCGGAATATATCAGCATGAAGTTGATTTTTTTTTAATAATATTACGGTTAAATATAATTACACATATTATGTAAACTGAAAATAAAGCACAAGCTAAAGCTCCTCGTTCATATTGTTATATTTGAGTTGGCTTAGATGATGTTGATGTTAGATACATCTCTGTGAGACTGAGAATAATTAGTCTTTCATGATAACAGAAGTGTATATATAGGTATATAGAAATAACGTTAATAAGTATATAGATAATAAAATTTTACACTTATTTTTTTCTTCTTAAAAATTTTTGTATGTTTTATTTTACAACTTTGATTGATGATTGATTGACATTGAAATTAAAAATATACCTTACTACCCCGCTAGGGAAATGCGCGCGATGCTCATATAATTTTCAATTCCTCGAGCGAGAATCGAACACACAACCTATTGCGTTACAGTCGCAAGTATGTGCCCCTTCATGACTGGCCTCAATGAATTGTATCAATAGATTAGATATATTTGAAATAAAGACCGTAACCCGTCATTTTATTATTACATTTTATCATTCATGTAGAATATTTTATTGTAGATAAAAGCCATTTGTTTATTACGCTCTTGAAAGCCGAACGCTTCAGTTGACAAATATTTAATTAACACTATATTGACTGTTTACCATAGACACACTATGTACTTAGTGTATAGTTTATAATAATACAGTGTACTGTACTGTATTTCTATTATATATATTTTTCACGCTGTAACCTGCACTGGATAGAGTAGAGCAGAGTAGGCAGAAGAAACCTGTGTCCTGGGAACCTGGGAACCTGTGTCTATCTGGGAAGTGTCCCTTCCGATCCCCTATTAAGACATTTTCCGCCGAATTCTTCAGATATTGCGAGCTCAACGCTTTACTGGGAAAAATTTTCGGAAAGAAGGAAACTAAGTGTCATAACACTAGATTCCCTGCGTCTTGTTTATTGTGTAGGAAAAGCTGCGTAAAAAAATAATAAAATTATCATACATATCCTTCCCAGACTAAACTATATACTGATTATTCTCTGAAGCAATCCTATTCAATCGCCAGCCCTAATAGGCACTTTGTTAGCGACGTGCTCATTCGTTATGTTGCTCTGGTATAAATAATCGAATTAAATATGTAATATATTTTATGATTAAATTAATAATACCCCTTTTCTACAGTAGAGTAAAGGGTTCTTTATACATAACTTTTACTCTTATAATATATATAAATAAATATGAAAGCATATTTTTTCTACTTTTGTTATTCAAATAGACTATTGAGGCCGTTGTAATGCAGGGGCGTAGGCGTGTGACTATAACGCGACGGTTGTGGGTTCGATTCCATTCGGGGGACGGTCGAAGGTAAAAACGTGGCTTGGAGTTCCATGAAATTCGGCGAAAAGCGGATTGTCTTAACACTAGGCTCCTTCTACTCACCCTGCCACATGCAGAATACAGCGTGAGGCTTTAAAATGTTTATTATTACATAAACTAACAGCTATCCTGCAGATATTTAATAGATTTTAATTTTATAAATTTTTATCCTCCCCTTATGATAAGAAACATTCTTAAAAAATGTTCGCTAAAATGTTCAATTATATTATATATTAGAACTCGGTTCAAAAGACACACCTGTTGTCGACAGATGATAACAGGGACGAAATTATGATCCCTTTTTCCATAGGATGTTCACAAAAATTATATATCATCCTAAAATTTTAAGTTCTTTTTATAAACGGCATGACTTCGCGACAGACTGACTGTAAACGCAATGGGGTTCGATTCCCACTCGTGGATTGCAATATTTTCAATTTCCCTACTCTGGTCATTTGAAGCGTGGTGTTGAGTTCCGCCACTCAATATACAATGTCTAGAAAATAGGGCAGCGCGTGGACGAAGAAGTTTCTGAACACTAGGTTCCCTCTATCTACGTACATCGATCTTAAAATTTTATGTGTCGAAAAATAGAAAATATCAGTCAATAGCAATACAGCCCGTATGTTTAAGTGCTATTTATTTTGTTTATGGCTTTACCACTGTTTTTATATGAAATGAACTGCAAATGTAAATTTGTCCAAATTTACATTTTTACCTTTTCTTATTTGTTTTGTAAGTTCTCATAAATTTAAGTTTCCCTTGTCTATCTCTAGGATATCTGGTTCTATTCCTTTTGTTGACTAATTCATATGCGCTTTAAGAGATGATAGAACTTAATGTTTCATATTAATTTCATCTTGACACCTCTAAGAATTCTAAAGAAACATGATCTTGACAGATGGAAAAACAAACTTAATTTTATTTATTAACTTATATATATGTTTATTGTACACTGGAATATTTTATAAATTCTGTATAAAACCTACAGGCCTATAATATACATACTCAACTTTAAGCTCGTCTCATCTTCACAATTCGACAGAAAGTGAGGATGAAGTTTCTTAACACTAGTTTCCTTGCCTACCCTGCTATATGCGGGATACAACGTGAAAGTAAAAAATATATATCCTACATATATCATATATATGTAGCTATATTTGTAGCCACTACAAAACCGTCTGCACGCCTGGGCACTCATTCAACTGTTCTGTCTCTTTGACGTACGATTTTGATATACAATACTATTTTTCAAATAAATTCTATTTATATTCTATGCTAGTTTTTAGTTTTTTTTTTTTAAATTAATATTAGATATTTCTCGTTTAGTATAATACGATAGGATATGTAATACATATATAAAATTAAAATCAGCCAAATTTTTCGAAGCATTGCGTGCTGAGTGGCGGAACTTATCGCAGGGCTTTTGACAATACATCGATAACAAAAGCGGAAAAAAAAGATTCTAAAATCTATCTACCTACCCTGCATGTGCGGGATAAAACGTGAAAGTGAAAAGAATTAAAAAAAACATACGGCACTTTAAATTCAAGCATTCTAGTCGTTAGTAGTATATAATTTATAATAATTGTATTTACATTTTAAATGATTGTACATTACATAACGCCATTGGATGAAAAGATAAAACCCAGAGCGACCACATTTAAATTACAGAATTTTACAAATTGTTATTCAATTAATTGTGGTAAAGTTTGCTTTTGCTTGTGTTGAAATGATTAATTAAATATTTATCCCGAAAGCTTCCGGTTTCAAAAGTATTACAGTACAGTATATATTACAGATCGTGTTAATTGTAATTAAAAAAATCGTATTCTTATGACATCATTATATTTGATTTATCCGTACAGCACTTACTGTATGTCTCAGGAGATCCTAAGAGATGTCCAAGATTCAACCACGACATTTAAACTATTATTTTACTCAAATAATATTTTTACTTGTACAACGTATGTGGAGTCTGGGCACAAGCGTGGGGCTACAGGCGTGGAAGTTGTGGGTTCGACTCCCTCTCGCAGAAATGAAATATTGAATATTTTAATGTCCTCGCTCTGGTAACTAGATTAAAGGCAGCGTTGAGTTCCGCAACACAACATGAATTGCCTCAGGAATCCAGCGGAAAATGGGGAAGGAGAGTCTTAACACGCGGTTTACAGGTTCCCTCTGTCGACCCTGCTATGTGCAGGGAAACGGGAGCTTAATTTATAGATATTTTAGTAATCTGTTCCATTTGCTGTTTTCTTTTACTGCAATTGTATAAATTAAGATCTAAGAGGTACATTGTCAAACTATAAACGCAACACTTGTGGGTTCCCACTTGTGGGCTCCCACTCGTGGGAGTGAATTATGAACAACGGATGATTTAAGAATTGCGCTACTCAAGGTAAACGAATTGGGTAATTCAATTTTTCCGCAAAAAAACTGAATTATTACCACTACTAAGAACACTAATTTAAGCTCAGATTAATGTATCAAATTTTATTAGGCTCGGGAAGTACCAGAGGTTTTAATTAGGCGGCAACTTTCAAGCATGAATCAAACACGACGCATAAGCCTTCGTGATTTTTTATTTTTTTTTCTATTTTCCAAGGGACCGTAGATCTAAATAATTAATATAAAATTCAGGTTGACATTTTCACGCGATCTCAACATAAATGGTCTTAACATAAAGACAACGAAGTCCGACTATAATGGTTCCGATATTTTTTTACGGTACCCTAATGTAACGTGCTTAAGCATAGTAATCGTTATCCCACGGAACCTAGAATTATCTGTGACAGGTTCATTTAACAAAGTAAATGTTTGTACAAATATTACTCACATGAAAAACGGGTTAGACATGACTAATATTCGTTTAGTTCGCGCTGTCTTATCATTAATCACGAGTTACTTAGATGAATATAAATTATTATATTATATTCATCTAAGTTCTGCTTGCAGGAATGCAACGCGACGGTAATGGCTTCGATTCCTTGTCAGGGGAAGGAAATATCTAACAATATAGGGAAAATGCGCGGCGTTAAGTCCCACCACATAACGCATAATATTTCGAAAATTTCGCGAGAGCAAAGCGAGAATAGGAGTGTTTAAGTTATAGGTTTCCTTTTAATTGCTATATTCATATGAAGAATACAGCGTGAAGATGAAAAGAAATTTAATAAATAAAATAAAGAAAATATTTTGGATTTAAATCCAAGACCAACTAAATAGTTGAGCACATCTCTGCTAAGATAGCGTTAACATTTTCACCTATAGGTGCATTAAATGCAATTTCCTACAGTAAATGGAAACTTGAAAAGTATACGAAAGTGCAAACTGTTAACAAACCGTTCAAGCAAAACTTTCGGAAAGCAAAAGTTAGCGGTAGCATAGCTTTTGAGATATTAATTATGTCTTCACTACTACTGTACCCACTTCCGCTTCCATACTTCATTCTTTATGTATTTTCTAATAAATGTTCTCCGATGATGCTTTTTATATAAATAAAGTGAGCTTAATGAAAACTTCTCGTTCCGACTTTGGATGATGAGCTAGTTTTTTTTTAGTACATTCTTATAAAGGGTAGGCAGAGGGAACCTGGTAACCTAGTGTTTGAATACTCCGTTTCTATTATAACACTTGTTTTTCCGTAGTTCGGCCGAATTCTGGAAGCATTGCCTATTGAGTGGCGAAACTCAGTGAGAAACTGAATATATTAACTATTTCTTATCTTCAATTGGGAATCCAACCGTTTACAGTCAAATCTACAATATATATTTATACAATATATATTATAATATAGTACTTTCGAAATTAGAATTCACCCCCTAAATCGAAAATAAGTTCTTAAATTTATTTAATAAATATTCGTATATTTTAAGTGGGTGAATCAGCCCAGGTCGGCTATATATATAAGGGGATATTCCACTAGACGCACGCAAAACCGAACCGCGAAGTTTGGACTGATGTTCATTTTCATAATGTAAACGCCCACTAAGAAGGGATTTTGAAAAATGTTGATCCATAAAAATATTTCATTAAGCACGTGTTGTATCACCTAAACTGAAAATATTTTCATAAATATATTTAATAGAGCCCGCTAGTATCTTACGCTAGAACAACTTTAGCAATTTCAGTCCCGGCTTACCGCTGCACTTGAATAGTGCATAAAGTCAACAATACAACGGACCTCTCACGGAATACGCCTTATCAAAGTTGGCAGCTGTGTAAATGAGAATTCTGAGACATTTCTAAACAATTATCAACGAAACTATTTGTGTTGAAATCTACGGAATTCAATATCTATATTATTTCAGCTTCACGCTGTATCCCGCACATGGCAGGGTAGAGAGAGGAAGCCTAGCGTTAAGACATTACCTTTCCCATTTTCCACCGTATTCTGGAATCATTGTACACTGCGTGATTCAATATAAAGGTAAAAATATAAATGCCATACAAGTAACTATTTCTTAAAGACTTCAACTATATATGAGCAACATCGAGCCTCACTTATAACATAATTTCTATTCGTTTTTTTTTCTTTTCCACCGTCATTGAACGAGCACGTGCGTGCCGATCCTTTAACTATGCCCATTTGGACCCCTCTATTGCTTTTTCCCGTGATTTTGTTGCAAAGTGAGACTCTTGTAAGACCTGCTTATATAATATACATGTTATATACTGCTGTGCTTAACGCGTACGATTTTTCTTTGTACGAAAACTTTAATATAATTCTCCATTCTCTTATGGTGAATATTTTAATAGATTATAGTCGAGAATTCTAGGTAAACCTGAAGACGAGGAGTGGTTCCCTCTGCCCACAATACTGTGAACGGAATATAGCATGGAGCTAAAAGAAAAGTCTCTTCATTTTATGTATTGTGATGATAAGCTGTATTATTTAGTCTTAATGCTGCATTATCATAGCGAGAAGACGAAATTAATTAAATTTAGTCTCTGCCTGTCATGCCTTCAAAAATACATCGACAATATTTTATATTGAAAACAAGTATAAAACCAGGACCAATAGTAGAACGGTGAATGTGTGTCGAGTAGTTTTCAACCCCGCGGTACTAAAGGTCTGGCAAAAAGTAGCACTGTTCATCGAAATCCTTTAGTATAGGGTAAAGCGTTAGAGTATTGCATGTATAATTATAGATATGATATTTCAAACAAGAAACAAGACAAGACACAAGTTTTAATGACATTTTTTGTCAGCTTCACGCTTTATCACGCACACAGCAGGGTAGGTAAAGAGAAGTAAAAGAAATAGTGTTGAGAAACTTGGTTTCCCAATTTTTTACGAATTTTGGAGGCATTGTGTGTCGAGTGGCGGAGCTCAACGCCGCCCTTGCCTCGACATCAGATAAATAAAATTCTCATAAAATAAATAAATAAATAATAAATAATGCTTAAATATAATTAAATATATTTAAATAAAAATAACAGAACTAAGCGTTATGTTATTTTACCATTATTATTTGTAAATAAAATGAATAATTATAAGTTTAAGGGGGGAATGACGCAGTAAATTAATAGTACAAAGGATAAATAATTTTAAACATTTGATTCATTTAAGTATTTAAATAATAAAAAAAAATTGAGTGTATTTTTTGTATGTAAATGAATATGAATGTCAAAAGTCGTTTTAAAAGGCGTTTGACGTTGCTCTGTAGGCATTATCGTTACGCTTGAACATGTGAGCCCACGAAATTCTCTTTTTAATAATAATCATATAACTTAAGTTGGCTTTTACGCTTTATTCCGAACATAGGAGGATAGGCAGTTGGATCCTGGGAACCTAATGTTAAGATAATTTTTGATTTCACCTTATTCTGTGCCCCTGCGCCACGACTGGCCACTGATTTATTAGATAACATAACAGTATTTGTCCATGCTTTTTACTAAATATTTCTTCATATCCCAACTTATTTACTATAACATCTTAAATATAGAGAAACATCTTTCGTATTATTGTTTCTTTGCACGCAAAAACAAAACAAGAGTAGATTAACGCCGTTGTACCGCTATTGGGCAATATATAATAACTATACACGCAAGGTATGTGGATTTAATTCTCACTTAGTGAATGTGGCAGGCATTTCCGAAAGTGAGAATCGAACCTATAATCATCGTGTTTATCATCACACTTTATTGCCGCTGTGCCACGACGTCACTTAAGGAAATAATTTATTTTCTCTGCTATGCACGATATGCTCTCCTTTTATTCCTTCACTCTTCACTTTCGGAATTTAAGATTGCTTGATGGTTGTAGCATGGCCAAGGCGAGAAAATCTAAATAATTAATTCTACGTAGCGGATCGAATCCGAAACAAGCATGCTTACAGCCAGATTCTAAATGAAATGCTTATATAAATATTTAACAATTTGGCAGGAAATAGAAATTTGTTTTTTTTTTTAAGTGAAAGATAGATATAATACTAATACATATTATGTATGGGAAAATAGAATAAATAAATAATAATCAAAAATTGAAACTTTTATTTTCATTTTCAATTTTCGTCCAAAATTCACG